>JAQBSW010007209.1:0-42480 GCA_029291075.1 Eudiplozoon nipponicum
ACTGGCCACTTCTCTAAATTAATGCACTCAACGAAACGGATAGAATGGCTAGAATAGCTTATAAATAATTCACATTAAATTCGTACGCAGTGTAGAAGTTTGCCAAAGCCGCAAAATTTGCATTTGCACACAGCGAGGTTGTCATTACCGCGTGTAAATAATTTCGCTAGTTCGTATAGATTTGATGCAACTAACAGGCGAGCACAAGTTCTCGTTCATAGTCAAGCTGTTGTTGCATTGTGCACGAAACGATTTTGTTGCACCAATGAAGTGGATAATCAAGCATAATTGCCTCTACGGAGTGGTCAGAATACACTTGTCCAACCTTCGCATCTACTTACGGCGTCGAATCAATAGCTGCAATTTCAAAACGAGCGCTATTTATGCATGTAAAATGCAGCAATCCGGCTTAATTGTCCATTATAACTATTTAGCGGCGTCAATTTTACTGTTTATACTCATTAAGCCTGAAATCTTTGCAGATACAGCTGGATGTTAGCTGAATACCGATATATGATAATTAAGATGTTCACTCTTGTAGCATTTTAAAATAAAACTGTTTTAGATTAATTAAGTTTAAAGGGATAATATTTGAAGTTCCAAAATATGGACCGAACAAAATAACTTAATTATTATTTTCCCAATTCGTTCATCCTTTTGAGAGGAGAAATATTATTATTATTATTATTATTATTATTATTATTATTATTATTATTATTATTATCAAGGTTGCGATCTTGATATAAGCACCTGGCCCATTAATTACATACATAATTGAGTATAAACTAAGAAATGAATAGTGTAGAAAAGGCAATTCATCCAATAGACCGGTTTCGTCCTCATTGGAAACTCATCATGTACTGGCCAGAAATTGCCGCGGACAGGACTCGAACCTAGGCACGTCCGCTTCGGAACCTGTTGTAGTATAAACTAAGTGTTGTAAAGTGTAGAAAAGGGAATTCACTACAAAATTTGTAGTTTATACTGTACCAGATACCGAAGCAGATGTGCCCAGGTTCGAGCCTTGTTCGCGGCAAATTCTGGCCAGTACGTGGTGAGATCCCATTAAGGACGAAAACGGTCTAGTGGATGAATTGTCATTTCTACACTATACAATTCTTAGTTTATACTAACATAGGTAAGTAATTAATGGGTCAGGTGCTTATATCAAAACCGCAACTTTGATTATAATAATTGTTATCACAGCTCGCGCAACCAAAGTGCGTTTAATTATGAGAAATACTACTTGGTTAATTTTAAAACTTATGGGTTCGTATGTCCATTTTAATAATCAATGATCAAATAGACAATCATTTATAGCTCTGATGATGATGATGCACATTATTTATAACATGACGTGAATTTGAATGAACTTTAATTTAGTTTTTCATTTTATAATACTTTACTAATGACCACATTATTTCAGAAAAAAACTGTACAGTATTTTCCTTGTGCGGGATAACTGATAGTACTGCTAGGTCGGTAAAATCTTGAATTCTTTACATTTCCAGGTGTACTTATATTTGGTCTTGATTAATGGGTTCTCATTTGTGCCCTCATTTTGAAGCCCTCCATCAGCTGTTTGCCTGATAATGACATTAAAACCAGATTTTCCGATTTTTTCAGAATTTTCGGGACTTCAATTCCAGTCCCATCTTTAGCGTTGACAACGTAAAATGCTTTAGGAAGTAAAATAATTATACATAGATCTATCTGTCTGAATGAGAATATCACAAACGCCACCCGCTTTATTTTTCCTGTGCGTATGGTGTCAACCCTGAAAATGGGATTGGAAATGAAGTCCCGAAAATTCTGAAAAATTTCGGAAAATCTGGTTTTAATGTCAATTTCAGACGGTAGGCTGTGCTAGTTGGAGCTTAAGGGTAGACTTACAAAATACATATGTTAGTATATGACTCATAATCGCGGCTAAAATGACGTAATAAATGAGTTACAGGACTCTGAAACAAAACCGTTTGGGTTTAAGCCCCCGTCCGTAGCATTCCTCTCTATTGCTTGATGAATGCCAAATAAGTACGAACGAAGACTGCTTGAAGAAATAAATTTGTTAGTTTATGCTTCAAGAAATTTGAATTTATATATATTAACTTATATATTCTCTTTAGCTTTTTCTTCTGGTGGAACCTATTTGTAATCTATTAATACCTGAAGTTTAACTATATACTGCAATTTGTTATTATAAAATAACACAATGCCTCTTAAGTAAATTATATTGATATGACTTATATTTTCAGAGTTATGATTATACACATATTTTCGATATAAATTCAATATTTTATCATGTAGAAATGGCAAACTATAAAGAACACAATACTCACAAAAGCAGATTTAGGCAAATGTCATTTGCTTACACCTGCCATTGTGAGTATTGTGCTGTTTATAGTTGCCTGAGGATGGTGCTGGAAATTTGGCATCGAATCGTCGATAGTTAACCAAGATGTGATAGAACCGCATTTCCATTGGGACAATTACAAATCCAGCCCGATCGAAGACAAAAAGGTAATGGAAATTGTGATCGATCGGATCTTTGTGAAACTGTTTAAGCAAAGCTAGAAACCGCGTACGAAAAACGTGACATTGGAAAAGTAATCCATATGAATTTGATTATCTACCAGTTATAAATAACGTATACCAGAAGAAGAAAAGAAAACCCATAATGATGCATACATTAGTAATAAAAATAAATTTAACTGACAAAAATTGAAGATACTTTTTTATTTTTGAACTAAACAGAGAAATGACCATGTTATGAATCATCCTCAAAAATTCTATTGAATTGTAATTTATCAGATCTAAAAGAATAAATTTTATGCGTATGGAGAATTTTATGCGCGAAAAAAATATTTCTATGTTTATTTTTGTGTGATGTATGCTAATTTAATAAAGTCATTCAAGAGTAATATCCTGACAACGATAATTTTATTATAGCCCTGCAAATTTTAGCACAGTTTTGTGTTGCAAATGCGATAGTTAGATAAACGGCATGTGGTTGGTTGACGCGATTTTATCCAATCACAACCTCCTTTGATGTTAATGTGTACATTTGGTTGTATTTGATGATACGATAATTTGTGGTAAAACAATGTCTAATATATGTTATGTAACCCTATTAATCCGCAAATTTCATTACGATCAGATAAAGCTACACCTTAACGTTTTGTGAATAATGACTTACTTCTTCCATTAAAATCTGTTGTTTTACAAGTTGATTTTGTGAATGCAAAATTATCATTGAAAAGTAAACAAAAATCCTGAAACGTTAACAAGAAAAATAATTATAAATCAACCTTGAGAACAGGAAATTAAAATCAACCAGTGTGTTTAGTACTGTATCAATTTCAAATACATAAACAGAAAGCGAACAGATGAATACAGAAAGACGTATTTTAAATATTTAGTAGTTTTCACTCGCGTAGTAACAAACATGCAAAACATTTAAATGTTGGGCAAATAGAGTGACATTTTTCTACACAGAATGAGCTTTTCCAAAACTGATTCAGTACAATTTAATTAATGGATCTTTACATTGTTTAGTCGTTCTAGAATTTTGATAGACCTTTTGCTACTTCAGCAGCAATATTGGACTTTAGAATCATTTTGTTTGTGGTATTGTGTTCTCATATGTGATCTCCTTAGCTATCGAAAATTCTAACGTTGGATGTGGATATTATAATTCATTTCTCAACAATCTCAAAAGGTGGTTGATTCGAAGTTACTTTAGACAGACGTACAGTAAGGTAAGAAAATTTAAAACAAAATTATAATTTTTTAAATCAGCGATTAAATTAATAAAATTTATCTCAAAATAACTTTTAAAAAATCGATAAATTGTCATGTAATCAGATTCTTATTGTTTAGTTTTATAAATTCATTGCTAACCTAACAATGAAATGAGTGCTCGTAGCGTTATGAATTGGCCCTTGGACACTAGAACGATGGTAATCAAACACCAAATGCAACGTACAAAAATACGTGACAGATTTCCTATGCACCGAATTTTAAAAAAAATTTCACCTTCAAAGCAAGCAAAAATTTCACTATCATTTGATATATTACGGAAACTCGCAAATGAATTTTTGCATATTAAATATGCGTGAGAGCTTAAGACATGTTTTACCACTTATAGCGTTATCAAATCTTTTTTTACATTAGTGAAATTAGCTTTATATATTATAATTATATATATATATATATATATATATATATATATATATATATATATATATATATTAGCTATATAAATTATAGAATTGGCAGGGAAAATCACAATTTTTTCTAATTAGTTGGCGATTTGCTCATAATCAACCTAAAATTAAAAAAATCTATATGGTTATTATTATTTATTTGAAAGTTGCGATTACACTTTGAACAACAAATTAATTAATCTGCAATAGTTATTTTTGTTTTTGTAGGTTAATTGTATGTTTATTAATGCAATATTTTTACTCGTAATACAATTTAACATTAATTTATTGCACGGGTGGTGTTAACAATTCTTTAAATCAAGCTTGCGAGCTTGAAGTGTACACCAATCTAATTGTATTTAACTAGTTGTCGAACAACTGACGATAGATTTGCTATGTTCCTCGACGACTGGTTAAATTAAACGGGATTGTTGTTTGCTTTAAGCTGGCAAACTTGATTTAAACAATTGCTACTCGTTGCCGGTTATATATATTTAGACAAACATTTTAATTGTGTATCAAATAATTTTAAATTATTTTACATTTGCTAAAATGTTTTTTTCATAAACTGCTACTGTAGACTTAAATCTGATATTTAGAGTTGCAAAAGCAAATTTATTTGAAGCAGCAGGGATTCTGTACTGCGCAATTTAAAGTTGTTATCTAAAGTATTTCGTAGGAAGTTTTTTAAACATGAATGCAAATTTTGTACTTGAATTAAATCTAATATTGATTGATGTTTACAACTAGGTTAATTTATTGACTTAGCGCTAAGTTTTGTCTGTATACGTTTTAATCAAAATTCAGTTGGGTATCGAATGTGCCTCCTAATTTAATGCACTCGATAATATATAATATTTCAAATTACTTTTTATCTCTTAAAATATTTCCGGGTGTGTCCAAATATTATGCAATTAGCAATGTAAACCACTTAACTCCATGCTTATAGTTTAATTATATATACAACATTTTAGAATAATAAAGACGTAATTCATAGTGCCAATTTCATGTGCAAATATCCAAAGTAATTTTGTCAGATGCAAGAGCCGTTTTTCTTTAATCTGTAGTATCTACAAATTGAATCTTGCAAATATTTTCTTCTGATGTGGTATTTACGATAATTACTAAATGCAATAATATAACTGATTTAGCAACGTATGCTTTTCTATGAACAGACAAACTTCAGCCGTATTTATGCAAGCAAAGATAGCAGGTTCGGGAATTGAGCTAAAACTGGAAGTGATGCATGCAATATTTTGATTACACATTATTTTTTTATGCCCATTTTTAATTCGAGAAATGACTAAATCCACTAATAAACGTGTTTCTGTGAAGGGAGAAGTGGTTCTAGGGCTGTAACGCGGATTTAATTATCGAAAGATATTCTTTTTCTTATTCCTTGCAGCTTTAGAGCATACCCAATTACTAAAAAAATGATATTGGATTTAAAGCCTTACAGCGCTCAGATGGTTTCTAATAACACGTAAAAATTGAACCCAATATTACACCTACATTTAGAATATGTTATGAAACGAAAAGATTTGCGGTATTGCCTTCAGTGAAATTCAGAAATAAAATAAGTGCGAGTATGAAATTTTTTATAAAGTTTTAAATTTAAAATTCGAATTTAACAGAATAAACTGTGATCGTTATAAAATAAAAAATGATGTGGTACCGTTTTAAGGGACTTCAGAATATGATATGAAAAACTTGGATAATGGCAAATATTCTATCATAATTATATGCTAACTTCAGACATAAAAAATATTTTAATTTTACTTCTTACTACTCTTTTTAATATTTTATTTACTATGCAATTTTTAAAATGAAATTCGCATCTGCACATTTGAAAACCTAGATATATAACTGTGTGCTTAATTTTTTAATTATATTTCAGGATATTTTCAGTTTGCATAAATAGAATTATTAATAAAGAAACGTAATTAAAAATTAATATCTAGTGCAAATCAATCCCTAACAATTATTTTCCAATATGAATTTAACCTTTATAATTAAATTTGAATAAGGAGGCTTTCATAAAAAAGCTTGATCTTTGTATTAAATGAAAAATTATCGAGCAATCAATTAAATATAAAAACTTAATAAAAGTATTCGATGTGTTCTGTCTCATTATAAAGGAGAAGAGAAAATGCTGTCTAGCACAAATCTAGATGAAAATGTTTCGTAATATTCAAATTGCGGAAAAATAATAAGAAAATTTGTTTATACATTCTGTAGCTTTTAGTTTAAGATTTTTCACTAATAACATAAAGCACGTTCCAAATATTTTGCTGCCAGAATGTTGAAAACTAAATATATTTCTGAGAATTTCAAGAATTTTGCAATAAGTAAACAGTAGCTTATAGTGAAATAAATGGAATCTTTAGTACTCTTCAATTAGCACCAACATATAACTTCTTATTTGAGTATGGTTGAATTAAAATATAATATTCATAAATTGTAATGAAATATTTTTTCCAAAATTATAATTGACGCAAGGTATATTTTATATAATAAATGGTATTTTATAATAAATGAGGGTCCTTTCAATATTTAACTATGAAGCTTTGCTTTTCATATTTCTAACTTATTATAAAATAACTATCCAGATTTAAAATATATAAATTAAAACCGCTAAAAAAGATTAAATTAATAAAATAAGTGTTTTTTTCTAGTTTGCTGACAAAATCTAATTTTCAATTTAGAAATAAACTTGCTTATCTTACATTGAAAAATTCAATTAAATAATTGGTGCCTTAATATATTAGAAATATTATATGACAAATTGCATTGTAACACTTCGTTCTGTTTGTGTAATTAATGTAGTAACATCTGTTTGTTAAATAAGGATTAACCGTTAGTTTGCTTTTGTTTGAAGCTATCAAGTTTTTGCAACCCTGAAAATCTTCAGTATTTCATGTTTTATTATCAATATTTTGCGTGGCTATACAGGCTTTCCACATAAGGCTTTAAATTGTTTTGCAATTACCAAAAGAAATAACGCAGTAGACTTTAACTCGTTTATCAATATATATATATATATATATATATATACATATATATATATATATATATATATATATATATATATATATATATATAAAGTAAGATAAAGTAAGCATGCTTGCTTTTTACGGTATAATTGATAACAATTCCGTTTTATTTAGATTACTATGGAACTTTATCAAATATTTAGATATTACATATTTGAATATAGGTTTAAATTTGAACCAAATACTTTATTCAAATCTAGAAACTTAAATTTTCAGCTTAAAGAATTTTGAAATAGTTTCAAAACACTCAATAATATTTTATTAAACTAAAGTCCCGCTGGAAAAATAATTTCTTAATTCTATTTAAATATAAATAATAATATAAGCAACTAAATATTATTTTTTTAAATTGTCATTTGGCATGAACCATCTTGATTTTAAGTTTCTATCCTACATATAAATGGCATAAATTTTTGGAGTACGTTTTTCACATATTTCCTAAATCATATCGAATATTTTATTTTTGGCAAAACATTCTAACAAAGCAATTATAAAATGAATTGTATTGCTATTTCCACTGGATAATATGCTTATTTTGCGATATAAACTAGTTTAAAGAGATTGGTAGCGTTATGTTTTTAATGTTCATAGCAGTTGTTTTTAGCATTTCATTATTGCATTCACCGCGTTTTAATGTTACATATTAAAACAAAGTCAGTGGTCAGTTTTGACACAAAAATCAATAAATTGGTTAATTCAACCCACAGAAAGAGCTATTTAATTTGACAATTATTCTATCGAATTTGTCTGCTGATTAACGCGCAATGAACAAAAGGTAACATGGAATTTTCAAATTATTTGATAAATTCTTATTTAAAAGAATTAATTGCTTCTGTGTTTTCAAATCGTTAATGTAAACTTATCCATAAAGGGTAATCATATTAACTTCGAATATTCAATGGAACTAATATGTAATGAGAATAGGTATCGAAAATTCATAGCGATTTATGCATTTCCTTTGCTATTTAATTGAGGATTTTCAAAAAATTGGATTTATTAAGTGCCTTGTTTTGCAAAGTAAATAAATAAATGAAAACTCATAAAAATATAAAGAAAAATGCAACATTTTTTTCACATGTACAAGGTTTAGTTATTAATGCGTTTAAAGATTTAAAACATCCGAATAACACATGCTTGTGAGTCAATGAACTGTTTTAGTGTGGTACGTTTCAAACCTCAAATGAAATTACTCGCAATGTGTTGTTGAAATTTTTTAATTTTTAAAATAATCAGATGTCATAATCAAATGTATTTTAAAAGTAATTTTCAAACGTAGTTAGATTCGGATTGCTTTTGACACGATGTGAAACGTTTTACCACTAGCGAATAATAGACGAACGATCGGTTAAAACCATATTTGTTTACTACACACATCATTACTGAAGGATTTTGATTAACCTCGATTATCAGATGAGACCACATTACGTCTCCGAATTACAACACTATGACATACGTTCAAATACTTTGTAATCAGTCTTATCGATAATGTTTCCACTACTCATAAATATTCGCCAAGTGTTTATGATGGTCTCGATCAATATCATGAATTTGGAAATACTTTGCGGAGGTAACATAAAATCTGTCAAAGATGCGTAAGTCCAAACGTAAAATTTTCAAATTTAAACGCCATTGTAAACAATGAGACAATTGTAAATTTGGGATTCATTTGCTTATACTTGAATAACAGCTAAGCCAATAATTGCAGCCAAAACCAATGTTTGAGTATACCGGTTAGAAAATTCGAGAAATTATGAGAAGGAAGAAGTTATTTTCGGAAAACAAGCTGGCGATTCCACGCGACATTTCTGTTAAACTTCAATGTAGATTTACAACTGATTTGTAAAAATGTTTGGTGTTTTTCTTACATCTAGATCTAAACCGGTAATGTTAATTCAAAGCATTTTAAATCAATTAACGGCGATTAAACCATACTTGATTACGCGGGTGTTGACAACAATCCTTTAAATCAAGTTTACGAGCTTGATGTAAACACCAATCTCATTATATTTACTTAAAGGTTGCAAATTTCATTTAAAGTATTGAAGGCGATGCTGTTAAAAATAAATTTCTAATTCGAGTCCATGAACATAAAAAAGCAATTTTTACGGATATTCGTACAGCAAAATGGCTTTCCTTGCTTAACACAAAAATATCTTTAATTTTGTGACTACTGAATTTTATCGATAGCGTTATAGGATTTCTTCAGCTGTTTGTCCATTGAAATTAGTTTAATTCCTAATTTAAATTCTTCAGTAAATCAGTTGAGAAGTTAGAAGAAAAATGTGTTTTTGGTAAATTTAGATTTTATAACCAAATACATTAACTCATATAATTTAAAATTAAACAGATAAACTAGCCTGAAGCTAATGGATGGCATTATGTAAATAAGTACTATGAACGTAGGACCGGACTATTTAAATAAATATATATGTTATACGGCTACTGGTGTCCAACGAGCACAAATTGTCAAAGGTACGCCTTTGTATCCAATCAAATATTAATATTTAAAAAACCTGAAAGTAATTCCAGTCTGCTATTTTATATACAGCTTACAGATTTATTCCTCTTTTAAAACGTAAAAAAATACTTAAACATAATTATAAAAATGTTTACTAGTTCTGGCGACAAATAGTTGATATTTTTATGATTTCCACAGAGTAATGTTTTATTTTTAACTTTCAACTATAACTTGGTTTGTAACTGCCAGCTCTGCTTCTTTAGTTTCTTAGAATTAAATTTTAAAATTAATTTGCGACATGTTTCCGAAAGATCTTTTAGGCGTAAAAACGGGCGCTATTAAGATTATTAAAATGTTTATATTTATGCACATATATCGTTTTCGAAAATATCAAATGCCATAAAAATATTAGGAACGAATGTATATGAGAAAATGTTGAATTGCTTCAAATGTCAACTGTTTATATCGCACAAGGAAATCAATAACAAGAAAAAAAGTTAATTTAAAACGTGTGTTATTTATTTGAATTACAATATTTGGTTCTACAATTAAATTGACTGATGTTTCTCCTCTTAAAATTCATATATTTTGTAATTCAACATTATCATCATCATCACCAGCATCATCACAGCCATCATCAATGGCAACATCATTATCGTCATCATCCTCATCATTATCATCATCTTTATCATCATTACCAACGTTGTCGACGTCAGCATCATCTCAATCATCATCATTATCTTCACAATCATCACCAACAACATCATCGTCACCATTACCATCAACGTCATCATCTTCATCATTATAACCATCATAATGATCATTATCACTATTATCACCACCGTTATCATTATTAACGTTGTCATCATCTTTATCATCATTTCTGTTATCATATCACCACCACCATCATCATCACCATCATCATTGTTAAATTCATCTCCATCAGCATTACCATCATCATCATCACCATTATCATCATGATCACAATCGTCATTATCATCATCATCACTTTCATCATCTTCATCGGCATCACTAACAACATCGTCAGTATTATCATCATCATCATCATCATCATCATCATCACCAATATCATCATCATCACCATCATCATCGTCCACTTCATCGTCATCTCTATCAAAGTCACCATCAACATAAATTCTCATCACTTTCATCATCATCAACAACATCATCATCGACACCATCATCATGGCCATTATCATCATTATCATCATCGTCATCATCATCATCGTTATATTCATTGTAATACATTTATTATCACCTCAATTCTGGCGTACAAAAATAAAACTGTCGTTATATCTCATCGTTTAGTAGCATATAACAATTAGAAAAATCAATTATTTAAATATTTCAAGAACAAAAGATAAAATTAGTTATATTTAAATTTTTTTAAACTATGATAAAGGCGCAAATGACATTTTAAAAACGCTTTCACTGAGTGATTTTTAATTAGGAAGAGTATTTAGTTAATATGGATATATTTAGCTAGATAACACAGAGATGTAAACAATACGAAACCTCAACACAACACCATTACGGTGAAGACAGCTGTAGAAAATGCAACGTCAGCAGTAGAGCTTCTCTGCAGTTTTAAAGGTATCGTGTCTCAAACATAACCAAACATCACAACCAACACTGCGCATCTAAGTATGGGTAAATACAAATAGGAACCACTATGAGGCCAATTCAGAGGTCGACAAAATTAATGTTTAACTCTTTGGGTGGTTTCTTTCTCTCATTGGTCATTCCTTAATTATGTCTCTTTAAAGCACAATATTGCAACTATGTAAATTTGACAATGAGAAGTTCGTAAATTTCAAAATATGTGAGGTGTAGTTGGAGAGGTTAGTTTACTTGTCTTATACTGATAAAGAATTAATTTTCAAATTCTAAAAAAATTGGCAAAGATTTATTCTACATCCGTTCTTATCATGGATGTCATTGGCTCCGATGAAAAATTTGCCCGGTTCAATCATGGAGAGCGGTAAAATTTTGGAAGTTATTTGAAGAATTCACAATAACAATGAAATCGATCTGTTGAATGCGCTGACTTTGGTAACTTATACCAAGGTTAGTTTTTATTGACCATAAATACACAACAAATATACTGCTATCTGACTTTCATTTGAAGTAACTTACCAAGTGGCTTAATGTCTGTTTGAAAATTATAGATCGGGTTTGGCAAGTTAGAACTTCGGTTCTGAAGATATTCTACATAGGCAGCATCTTGATAGATTGTTTAACCAAAATGCAACAACAAATAATACTACTTCCATTACTAATATTATCACTACTACTTCTACTACTACTACTAATAATAATAATAATAATAAAATAACTAATAATACTTAGATTATTGAAATGTAGTTATAATTCTCAATACAAGATTAATAAAGAGCAGCAAAAATAAACTTAAGGAAGAAATAAAAATATTGACAAAAACAAACCCATGAAATTAAAAAAATGCGACAAGAACAATAATTACACAAGAATTGATTGCGCGGATGATTGTAAAAATTATTTAAATCTAGTTTGCGAGCTTGAAGTAAACACCAATCCCATTGTATTTAACCAGTCGTCGAACAACACAATAAAACTACCGCCAGTCGCAACGCACTGACGCGTTTCGACCTTCCATGATCATCATCAGAGTACGACGGCAAACTGACTATCGAGGATCAAACCGCATTGAATATATATGGAAATCAAATTTAGATATGCGGCTCTCACCTCTAGCAGTCTTGCATACATTGAACTTGACTGGAAATGTCGGCTGCACAATTTCTATGCAGTCACGAACATTAGCTGTTTGTAGCTTTTGCCACACACATATATATAGACAATACAGTTACATAAGAATTGATTGCGCGGATGGTGGTAAAAATTATTTAAATCAAGTTTGCGAGCTTGAAGTAGACACCAATCCCATTGTATTTAACCAGACGTCGAGCAACATAACAAAACTACCGCCAGTCGCAACGCACTGACGCGTTTCGACCTTCCTTGGTCATCATCACAGTACGACGGCAACTGACTAGCGAGGATCAAACTGAACTAAATATACATGGAAATCAAATTTAGATATGTGGCTCTCACCTCTAGCAGTCTTGCATACATTGAACTTGACTGGAAATGTCGGCTGCACAATTTCTATGCAGTCACGAACATTAACTGTTTGTAGCTTTCGCCACACACATATATATAGACAATACAATTACACAATAATTGATTGCGCGGATGGTGGTAAAAATTATTTAAATCAAGTTTGCGAGCTTGAAGTAAACACCAATCCCATTGTATTTAACCAGTCGTCGAACAACATAACAAAACTACCGCCAGCCGCAACGCACTGACGCGTTTCGACCTTCCATGATCATCATCAGAGTACGACGGCAAACTGACTATCGAGGATCAAACCGCATTGAATATATATGGAAATCAAATTAAGATATGCGGCTCTCACCTCTAGCAGTCTTGCATAAATTGAACTTGACTGGAAATGTCGGCTGCACAATTTCTATGCAGTCACGAACATTATCTGTTTGTAGCTTTCGCCACACACATATATATATAGACAATACAATTACACAAGAACAATAATTTGTGCGAATTCAATTAAATCTGAAATTATTTTAATCTGAATTTCAATAACTATAAGAAAAAGAAAAAGAAAAGCAGCGACAAAAATAAGAACGCTAACAAAAGGTATATAAACAAAAAATGGAATAGCAACGGTAAAAAGAACACCATCTAGGACAAAAACATGAAAAGCATAAACAAGGTCAGAAAATTTGTCCACAAAGATATAAACAACAATAAAATTAACAACAATATCAACAACAAAAATAATAACATTATCAAAAGCACCAAAGAACAAGAATAAATTAATTCTAATAGTAGTTGACAATAATTATTTCTTTTTAACATTCTTATATTTTTTCAAGTATTTGGAAGGAATAAATTCCCTCTTCTGTGCAAGTAACTCTGCAGATTATTACCGCTTATTGACCCTTAATCATTATTCCATTAGTTATCCAATTCGAAGCTTGTTTAATCAGACAAACTCTTGTTATATCAATGCTTTTATTGCATTTGTTTTAACGCAAATTTACATTTGACGCATTCCTAAACATCTCCTCGTGGAGATAAAGTTGGCCGACACATATATTTGCAGCCATTTGAACAATTTATTAAATATTTCCGTAAGTAATAAAATCTGAATTATTTTCAGTTTTAACGATCATTTTGGAAAGACGTAGAATAATCGACAAACGTGAATCAAATCCTGAGGCTTACATTATGATTATTAATTTACCGATGTTGCACGCAACACTTGTTATCTTGTGTAAACAGTATTTCACTTAAACTTCAGCTGCATAGTATTTTGTGCTGTCACGGTTAAAAGGTCTTGTAGGCTTTGCTTCATTTATATCGGTTGTTTAAAGAGCACTAATTGATAAGGCGGACGATGATAAAATCGACTCGTTTAAGTCAACTTTTTGAGCAGGAAGTGAACTCTTAATTCATTGTTTGACCATTCGCATAACCTCAAAAAATAATACCGGTAAACAATGCTGATGAGTCATGAAAATCACCGTCATCATTGCTTCAGGTGAGATGACAGATAATAAAAGATTAATTGTCTAATTAAAGTTTACGAGCATGTGATAAACATCAATATTATTGTAGCTAATCAATCACAAATAAGATGAGAATTACCGTCTATCTGATTTTTCATTTAAATTCATTTAAATTTTCAAATATGTCATCAATACGAAGGTCCTACAAATTATCCGCCACAGGTTTTAGTCTTTAATTTATAAGCTGTCCTAATAAAAACTTTCATTCTTTCGCTAACGTATTAATTTGCAAGTTTTTTAACGAACTTAAAATTATAAAACTCAATAAAAGGGAAATTTAATTTCAGATTTATGCCAAATTAAAGGTCATATATTGTTTGTTTCTATTACAATATATATTAAAACTTAACCTTTCTGGTCAATTAGATAAAATCTTTTCGAATGTTACTTAAGTAAATCAACGTTTTATAAATAATTGATAATTTTGCTTAACAGCGTGTATGACGTGTAACTAATAAAAATAAAATACACTGCAAAAATAAAATATATTACATTCACAAGCATTTAAAACAATAAATAAATAAATAAATATACCACTAAACACTCAATACACTTTTCCGTCATTACTCTAGGTTTTACTGATTATTTAATAATAGTTTAAAACGAAATCTCATTTCGTCCTGATTTAGCGCTTCCATATACAAACATATCGATTTGGCTTTCATTTAATCAAGTTTATGAGCTTGAATTAAACTCCATTCTCTTCGTATTTAACCAGTCTTCAAACAAGGTAGCAAAACTAATGTCAGTCACACGTACTGACGCCTTTCAACACTGCATAATCCTATGACGGCAACGGTTATATTATATATATATATATATATATATATATATATATATATATATATATATATATATATAATTATAGGTGATACAATTAAGCAATAGTTGATTGTGAGTGTGTTGGTAAAATTTCTTTACTAATGATCAATGATTCTTAATGGTTTTACCTATAGCGATTTGTTTACAAATGTTTTGGCTTTTAGTTTCGTTTCAATAATTCCCTCGGAATGGCAACCAATCAATATTTTTTAAACTTTTAATCAAGGTTGCGATTTTGATATTTAATGTGTGGAAAAGGCAATTCATCCAGTATACCAGTTTCGTCCTTTTTGGGAACTCATCACGTACTGTCCAGAAACTGGGCACATCTGCTTCGGAATCTGGTGCTCTAACCACTGAGCCATCCTTCCGCAATATTTCTTTCGGTTTCAAGTCATGGTCAATTACGTTCACTCACTTTTGAACTTGCTACAAAAATTTAGAATAAAGTGCTGTTTTCCAAATTAATCTCCATTCAAACCAATTTTTTACATTGTTCAGCGTAAATATATAGATGGCATGGATAGTCAAAGAAGCTGGATCCTGCGGAGGTATTTGGGAAGACACTTGACTGCCAGTCGCTAATGGTCTTTCAGATAATATTAAATTTCGAGCCTGAATAAGAACATGTATTAATTTTTTATTAGTCAAATACATTGAATGCAACAAACACTACTAAAATCAGCAATTGTTCAGGTTACCTTTGCAAATACGAGTTTAAGTCAGGGGCCTTTTTTGATCAGATTCACAAAATTGTGAAATTCCTTTATTTATTAATTAATAATACAACTGATTTAAACGTAAATGGGCATTCATCTCATATTCGCAAGGCTAAAAGAAAATTTTTTAAACATAATTCAAGCAATCGATGTTTGCTCAAATGGATTAAAATGTCAGAAATTATTTTCATACAAATTCATTATTTAAAATTAAAAAAATTTTTGAAACGAGAGTTTACTTATTTTAGAGCCTTAACCGCCAAGGAAATTTTAATTTACAAGGAAATTTATTTTAACGAGTTCTACGCGCATTTAAGCAAATTTTAACGATTTAGTGTAATTTTTAGGCAGACTAAATTTATCCTCTAACGGGGGTTCCGAAAATTTGGAAAAATGAGGAAATTTTAGCTTATTTTCTGCTTTCATATAGAAAAATGTATATTTTTAATTCAATCTTATTCACAATAGATAAATGAAATCTGATATGGTTTGTAGAAGCTACCTGATTTATTCATAATCGAAGTGAATAAAAAACAATAAGGACAATTTACATGTCAAACTAATGAGCAGACAACAATCGTTAAAAATCTAATTTTCCCAACCTATAAAAAGATTCTCTCTATGAATTAATTATAATTCATTTTATTAAAACATTATTAACAGAGAATTGGATTAGGATTTTCGACCTTCGGCATAATTTAATTACTTTCAGCTGAATACTATTTACAATTGATTCTCAACAATGTCGAAAAAGCAGGGAAAATCATCATGACGTTATTTTAAATCCATTAATATTTAAAAGTGTTTAGTGTTCTTACTAGTAGCAATTTTAGGATTAAATTGTAATTGACATAATATATGTTAGACGATTAAGGATCTTTTTTCTATCTATTATTTACAAAATATGTCATTAATTTTATTTAGGATATATAATTAAGAGCATCTTTAAATTAATTATAGTAATTATGAGCCAGATAATAAAATGCGTCATAATGTCTACATAATTATCTAAAAGAAGTAAATTTAAGAATATATTTGTTAATATGATATATTAATTTATTGGAAATATTCAGGAATTTAAATATATCGAATTTACTTTTAAATCCATGTCTTTATGAGAGCAGAAATTTCATTTAATTTTTTTTAAAATTTAAAACGATATATGTCAAGATGGAAATTAAAATAAATTAAATTTCTCAAAGGAAACCGCTGTTGTTTCTAAATTATTTAATCAAATAATATAAAGTGTATGTAAGTAGTGACTTGATTTAAGTTAAATCTAATTTTTCATTCTCCAAATAGCAGTCTGAGAGGTCAAATTTCGAAGAAACAGGCAAATGAACTTTGTGCCTGTATGTCGTGTAGCGCTTCAAATAAATTTAAACTAGTGTTCATATAAAGTCCAATAACTCGAACTGAATACCAATATTAAAGACCTAAGGTTAAATTTATATGCACTAATTCAAATAACAGTAACCTAATTTAAACTCACTCACATTGTTGTACTTTAAATATAACACGAAAGGATAGGATGTTGCATAATTTGATTCAAAGTTAATTTAGTTATCTTTATTTATTATTGCGAATTATATATAATTTATTTGCTGGCTATAATTTTTTATCTTACTAAATCAGATGATTATTGATAAGCGATATTTCAGTCTTCCGACATGTTCTGGTGTTGATCTGATAAGTTCCAAACGTGTATTAGTTGTTGCGCACTTAGTAACAAATTAGTTCAAATATTACCAAAAAGGTAAACCAAATATTGCATGAACGAAATATATAAACCTATGCACATATGTTCATGGTTACAGGTGACTCCTTAGTACCATCCGATATTTCCGCCTTTATCCACTATATATTTGGATAAGGAATGTAGGAGAATATGACGGTACAATCTTCTATACCAATGTGTTATCCTACAGTAATGCTCTGCAGTATTCGACAATGCGACTCTGAAACCAATTCTCATAGGTTAGCAACACTTTGGCTGTTGAATCAGAAAATCATCTCATCATTATGGTTGTCATAGGGTTTGTAAACTTTACAGGATTGGTATATATATGTTATATAAAGTGAGTTGTCATACGACGATTTTACCTGATTATCGGGTTGCGATCCGATTTGTTTGCATCCGTTGTCTTTCTGATTTATCCAAAATTTTCGATCTCCGAATATGGAGATTTTTTCAATGGAGTGCACATCACCTACTAAGTTGACAATCAATATGTCAAGTGGAAATTTTAGTTTAAAATGTCCCATTTTTTCTTGTTTTTAGATGAGGAATTTTAAACTACAATTTCCACTTGAAATATTGATTGTCAACCAAATAGGTGATGTGCTTTCCATTGAAAAAGATCTCTATATCCGAAGATCACAGGTTTTGGATAAATTAGGCAGACAGCAGATGGAAAACAAATCTGATCGCAGCCCGATAATCAGGTAAATGATCTATTCCCTGTCTTGTAACATGTTTCTTTAAGTCTTTAAGTCTTACGACGATGTATTAGGAAGTTAGCTTCAACGCAGCATTTTAACACATGGATATTGGAGATTCTACCGTCCAATTGTCCCACATTCCTCAACCAAATATATAGTGGGTAAAGGGAGTAATAACGATTCCTACTGATTTGTCGCATGTAAGCACAAAACGAATTTTTAAAATACGACGTAATACGGACTTGCTTAATAAAAAGATAATTGAGCTCCTATTCCCCAGCACTGAAAAATTTATTCTTATTATAATCGGCCATTTAACAGCATTTACGGTTTAGAAAATATAGATATTTTCGTAAAATAAGCTCTATATCTGCGAAACCTTTTGGCAGAAATCAGGTTTGTGCAGAAGATTGGCGACTCTACTTTCTTTTAACATTTCTTTCATTTTACAGCAGAAAGGGAATAGTTTTATCACATGTGTATGTTCAGAGGCTTATACGAATTCTGCTCCAAGAAAATATTGTGAAATACGGAACAGTTTCTTAACATGATTTTTGCCATTATAAGCTAAACAGCGATTGCATTATAAGTAATTAGATGTGCAACATAGCTCAAAATAGCAAACCTACCGCATGTCATACGTGCCTACACGTTTAGAACTTAAATACTGTTTGTGGCGGTGAACTAATATATATATATATATATATATATGATAATTTAAAAGTTCCTTGCAATGCTTGCAAAACGATATTTGCATATAAATTTTTTTTAGACATTTGATGGTAATTAAATTTTAATTTTAATGAAGCGAATTTCATTCATGATCTAGTGATTTCAATTAAAGTCCAAAGACGATATTGCGTTAGCCTGACGTTGACTTGGCTTTGTTGTACGATTGGCTGAAATTAAACTTGGATTTAATTACAATTTCTTTATAGTTAATTGCAAATATAAACAATATCTGCTACGATTTTATTTACGAAATATGATTCTTTTATTCTTTTATTAATAAATGTCATAAAAATTTCGAATTTTAATTATGTATGCAATATATCATTTTTGATTTTTAAAATTTTACAAATTTACAAGGCCCATTCAAGTTTGAATGTCACTAAACTACAGAATATTATCGAAGAAGAATTCATTTTTTATATATTTTATACAATCTTCTATGTTTGCCGAAATGGCACATGTTCATGTGACTACGCTATGAACTCCCGAAATACCGGAATTTCAATTACGGAGGCAAGATCACTTTTAATTAACTTGTTAGTAACGTCAAAAGCCAATTTTCTGAAATTTTGAATAGGTTTCCCAATCTTTTAACGTAAATTTTATTCATTTTGAAATATAGTGAGAAATGCCCGGCCACACCTTTATTTAGATATTATTTTATTACCATAGACAAAAACAATACATTTACCTTCATCGGTATGACACTTGCTAGTTAGTATGAACTTTGTCTAAATTCGCATTTAAAGAAATGACAATACATCCACAAACATATACTACGTATTCAGCAGTGAATATTAAAAGTAATATATATATATATATATATATATATATATATATATATATATATATATATATGACGAAGCTTAATTTATAATTTCACAAATTTCACATGTTTCAAGAGGGCAATTTCTCCTTATTCTATGAGCAGCAAAGAATTGTCGTTAGCAAATAATAGAGATATTTTACAGGTAAAAGTTTGCACCAATAATTATTGTGAAAACTTACGCATTAAAGACCATGAACAATCGGTTTAAAAGAAAGAAATTATTTAAATGTATTAATTTCTTGAAGGTAGTTTACTAGCATTCGGTGTTTGGTACATTTTGTAGTTTGTCTATTTTGTATTTAAAGGTACTATTCTATGGATCCATTTTAAAGTTTTGATCAGAGAATCACAAGGCGATTTATAAAATTATAAAACCGGCGAATTAGTCGCCAACCTGACGCCCTTGCATATTTGTAATTCTTTGTTACAAGCAAAAATGCGTCTTAATCTGCAGACCACTTTAATTCCGGCGATATGATCCTAGCAGTAAATTTAACTGACCGTTTTTAAGCCTACTACGATTGTTAATTTTTATGATTTTGTTGCAGAATAATTAGTATACATATAGCAAATGTGTGTTAATTTGATTGCTTCTGTCAATTTTATTAAGTTTCATTTTATTTATCTAGAATATTTAATAAGTAAATTTATAATTAACGTTAAACATGGTAAAGAACTTTTGCTTTTAGAGAATTATTTTTATCTAATGTACACGTATGAAGCCGATAAATTTTGAAAGTAAAAATTTTGACTTTAATTTGCTTGATGATTTCTAAATTTGTGCAATAATATAATAATAATAATAATAATAATAATAATAATAATAAGTTAGTAGGAATTTTACTCAATCCTTAATCCGAATAACGTAAATAAATCAAATCAGACTGCCAAATTCAAATATGGCTGAAAGTAAGAAAGTATATGCGGAAACGTCCATTTCAAGAGATTACGCTAGTAAATTTTACGTTTTACTCAAATTCAAATCCAAAGCAGACATAAATCGTAGGGCCCGAGCTATACAGAAGAGACAGCATATAAGATTTCACCTTTACATTCGTCCACAGCTTACGATGTTTTTAAACCAATTTCGAATATCATTAATATTAAAATAATTATTTCTATATAAATTTGGGGCAAGAAATGTTGCCAAAGTCAGACTTTAATTAAAAAAATAACGGTGGATTGTATTATTACATAGTGTAAAATTTAGCTCAGATTATTTTCTAGATTCCTTTTTAGTTAAATTTCTAATTTTTTACACTAATATCGGAAAACATTTCAAGTATATGCATGAAGGGTGAGACTAGTCGTTACAATTCGCCACATCAATCTGTGTGATGGTTATTTTACAATTTAATTGCGTTTCCTAATTTCCAGAATTTTGCGTTTTAAGTTGAATTGAAGGTGACTTGATAAGGAGACTTTAACAGACATTTGACAAACTGTTGTAACTTTTATAAAGGAAATGTTTAAACATCAGAAGACATGCAAGCAAATTGTCAGAATATAAACGGTTGTTTATCTCTTGCGTACAAGAGCATTATAAATAAGTATTTTTTTAACGTGTAACCTCATATTTAATTACCAAGGATATCTATCTACGTAATACAAATTCAGCATGATGCAATATACGCAAATTTTATGTAATAATAACCCGCAATAAAAGTTTATGACCGCATCACATATAGAGTCAATAGGACAAATAGTGTAAGAAACCCCATTTGATTAATTTAAATTTGATATGTTTCTGATTGAACCGAAAATGAAGTCTTTGTGGAATTGAATTTTTGCTAACAAACTCACAAAAGTAATATTGATTAAACTCTAGCAGTGATTTTTGGTTTCCTCTGAACGAGAGGCTATTCCGGAAATCTGAGGTTTATCTGTAAGATGAGACTTCTTCTTCCCAGAATTTTTACTGACCTCAGAAACGTTGATTTATTT
The DNA here is from genome assembly GCA_029291075.1 of Eudiplozoon nipponicum. Classification (NCBI taxonomy): domain Eukaryota; kingdom Metazoa; phylum Platyhelminthes; class Monogenea; order Mazocraeidea; family Diplozoidae; genus Eudiplozoon; species Eudiplozoon nipponicum. The sequence continues at coordinate 21,863 of JAQBSW010007209.1, forward strand.
GAAGATACTTTCTCTTATGTAAGAATAAATTCAACATATTATACGCTACTCCACTGTCCTAGTTTTTTCTTTCAAAACTGTCTCCACATTATTCGTAAGGAAATTAACTCTTCATGGTTGTAAAATGTGCATATTAATTTCTTGATTATTTGTTTACCTGTAAAGTTTATTTTATTACAATGGGTGGAAACATTAAAGGTATGCAATTGTTAAGTAACCTATTGTGTTTCAACAATGTAAGAATTCAGCGCATTTGTATAAATCGCGAGGTGAATCTTTGCATAATAGATTGTTTCAAAATGATTCAAATTATCAACGTCGGCTAACATCATGTGAAAACTTTATTATTACAATAAAAATTGTCATTTGTTAATGTTTCTGTCGAGGTTTTCTAATAACTAAGGCCAGAATGTATGGATTTACTGAAGTAACAGGTGTTCAGAAATAGATGTAATTCTCAATTTTGGTGAACTATAGCATACATTGAAATCCATGGAGTTCGTAGCATGTACTGACCCTGGTAACCCTAGTCTTGGTACTATGTACATTTTCGGTACCTTAATGTTGGTATCGGGTACTGACACAATAGTCATTGTATTGATACCCATCACAGACTCGGTATATATATATATATATATATATATATATATATATATATATATATATACATGTGTATATATATATATATATTATGTTTGGTGAGTTTGCTTTGAAGTCGCATTGTCAAAGACTTTATATGAAGTTAGTTTTACTACTACCGGTTTACACAGTCGCATAAGAGACGGCATTATCCTATTTCCCACATTCCTCACCCAAATATATAATGGGTAAAGAGCGTAATACCTGCTCCTACTGATGATTCGCATGTAAGCACGAAACGAATGTGCACCAAATTATACTTTCCGTTCATTCTGTCTTTGGTTTATCTTTACCGTCATAATTAAACTAATTTGTAATGGGGAGCGCAACACCCAAGACAAAATTTAATACATCTTATTCTTATAGCAAAACCTATCTAAGAGAGTTAGTTATGTCGTTTTAAGTACTGACTGGTTTTAGTTTAAGCGGTAGAACACAATACAAATTTCAAAGTAGACATAATCAGTTGTTAAATAAAATTTTAAATAAAGAAATAATAATAATTCTACATATAAAAAATACCTACTCGTGCGAATGTAAATTTTTGTATGCCTATGTAAATGCGATTTATACTAAATATTATATCAAGATTTGATAGAAAAGTTGCTTTTAAAATAAAGAATAACGCAATTTTTTAGTAAAAATTGACAAATTAAAACCAGTATGTGAAAGTCGATATAATTAATACGTTTTGCTTTTTTGACTAATTTTGGCGGAAGCTAATGACATTTGCACATGTTCTTGTGGGAGTCTGTGTTACACACTATGCCTTTAGAGTTAATCCATTTGTTTTTTTTCTTTATTATGGCATTATATTTATCACATTAAAGGAATATACTTGTGGTTTAGTTAAAATTTAAAGACAAGTACACACAGTAAGTTAAATTATATAAAATTGTACGTTTAAAATTACAAAGCCGAGATTTCGTTCTATCTCTTCTCTCTCTCTCTATATATATATATATATATATATATATATATATATATATATATATATATATATCAATCTCAAATGTTAAACATAGAGGTGACGTAACTAAGCACAATCTTGCATAGGGTTTTTTAAGCACAACAATATTGCGTCAACGAAAAATATGTTTTAGCTTACGCAGGTCTTGACAACGTAGTTATTTGTAATCGCCTTCAAATAAGGAAATGTACGAACACGCATAGCCTTAATTAAAATTGACAAACAGTTTGGTGGAATGTCGCCACAGGACCGTACGTGCGTAGGTATAGACGTATGTGCAACACCAATCTCAGTTTGCTTCAAACAAGATATTATGTGCCCCGACAAGCGCGGATTAAATACTCTACTGAATGTGGCAATATGTGAATGTCCACAGGAACAATTACAATTAAAGCTAAATTTTAAATACAGATTTCAGTGGAATCCCATCTTTATTACTAAGTTTGGTGTTGGATGCTTCCATAACTAAGTCAGCTGCAAAATATATAAAAGCAAATGCGGAACACAATCTACCTTTTATGCGCTGCATTGCCTCTTCCAATTTGTACTGTAGTAGAATATAAATGGGTTTCTGAACAAGTATTAATACATCGTTTTCATAATACTTATCTATAAATGTGGTGGGCAACGTTCAAAGATAACTGTGGTAAGCACTTTTTGCAACTCTGGCAAACTATTACGCAATATCTTATTACAAAATCTTTTACTTAACCTTTTTTACATATTAATAGGAAACACCTGCTGAAATGTAAATATTGCGCAGTGTATGTTATCTTATGGAAAACTGATCTGCACTGTTTGCCTTTAGATCTTAGTTTAAGCAACACACCAAGAAAAGCTAGAGTATCACCTTCTTTGTTTCCTATTGTAAATGAAACGTTCCGATGCCATTCATCAAAATTTAAAGCAGCAGTTCTCCGGCCTGCACACGACTATCAAAGAAAAATATCTTTAGATTAACTGTTGCATATAATTCATAGTTATTGCGTTTCAACCTGATATGAGCCAAAGTTCCATCCATTTCTGGATTACTTTCTGTCTGTATAATTTTCCACTATAAATGAATTGAATAGCTTAAAGGCATCTATGCGATTACCTTTCCAAATGCGCTTCACTCACTTTAGTATTTGGGAGTTTTTATCGGATATAAGAAAATGTAGACACAATAGTTTCGTTTAAAGAGCCATCCCTTCATATCGATCTGACATCAAACAAATACATTCAATGATTATCAACGTGCATTTTGTCTACTTTTTCACAAACTCCAAACAATTTTTCAAACAATACGCGGATAAGTGATTTTTCTTCACACGTATATGATTAATTATTGCTAGATAATTAACAAATTATCGAAGATAGTTTCGTCTTCTTTATTATCGAGCAAAACAAGAATTCAAACTTGTGGCAAAACCTCATTTAAACACGGAAATGTTTCATTCAGCTACATAGTCATTTTGTTCTTCAAAGCATACGCATTTTACTATTTTAACAAAATTTTCATTGTTTCGTCACTTAGCAAATTATAGCAGCATCAGTTTAGCTGTCTGCAAGATGGAAATCATGCCACTTTTGTTTAACTGAGTGCACGAGTCGGGATGCTTTGTTGAAACTTCGCTACGAATTTGAGTCTTGACTAAATTGAGCAAAGGCTATTGAACGTCAGGAAAGTTAGCAGAAACGGCATTACTTACTTTAGATTAATCGCTTGCAAATGAATGCTTTAACTGTAGTTTTGTGATAATTAATGAAGCAAATTAATATCTGGTCCACTAAGCAGCAAAAACTCGTTTATATTGATAAAGAGTTTCAATTAATTATTTGTCCTTTACAAATGCTACTTAATGCGGCACGATGAGTCGAGTTAAGCTCCGCTGGATATTGATTATTGAATATTTACCAAACGAATGTAAAAATGTTGGCAAATTATAAATCAAACCAAGTGAAAACCATAATATTAATAATATTCTTTAATAAATGCAATACAAGAAGAAACTAAAGCGGGGAAGCAGTGAATAATCGAATAATGGGAAGAATTATATTAAAAGGAACCATTAAACGGCTATCAATATTATTGGATGGAATGGGGTGTGAGTTGGTTTACTCTAAACGATACAACTGACAATCGCCAAATTAAGTTGAAATAGGCCGAAAGATGAATTTAATTTGCTAGCTTATTCTGTTTTATTTATATCGACGGTATATTTTTATGAGCAAATTCTTCCATGATAATTTGATTATATGAGCTCTGTCATGTAAAGTAAAATTGTGGATGACTTATTGATTATTTAGGTTGTTAACAATACTCATTATGCTCCACATGAAGTAAAGACTTACTAATAGCATATTTTAGTACGTAAATAAAAATTGCACAACGCCCAGAGTCAGTCGGTTAGGCGATATATCGCAGTGCCCCGAAACAAAGGCTTCTGGGTAACGGAACAATGGCGGTTATTCATAATTATATTTTAACGGACAACATTTGTCAATTGAATGAATTTTAAATGTCATTTCATGGAAGTTGATTTTACCAAAAACATAGGAATTGTGTACAATAAATCATTTTTACAATAGAGGCGTTACGACTCATAATGCCACATTATGTTTAATGAACGCAGATATAAATTTGCTTTTGGCCTAACGGTGGATGTACCTGAAGAAAAATAATTAACCGGCTCATATGGCTAACTTTGACGCGTAATTTAAAAGAAATATAGCCTAAACTTAATGAGTGAACTGAAACTGAAGAATAGTTTAAAACAGATTAGCTGCCTAAAAATAATTAAATGCTTACAAAACGGAAAGTATTCTGAAATTATAAATAGTCAAAAAATGGAATTACCAAGTGATGTTGAACAATAAAAAAACTATAAAGAATTTTAAAAGGATAAGCAACAAAATAGTTATAAATACTTTCATAATGAGGAATTGTACGCAAATAATGAGTAGCACGATCAAAATTCTTCAAATTATTTGTGGTTAGATAATGAGAAATATTTTACAAATGAATAGAAAATGTCAAATCATTAGTAGTCTAAACGTGTTTTGTCTAAAACGTCTGTGAAATTCATAACACATGCATATCCTAATAATGATGAACGGGAAAATGGTTGTGGCTAAAATTAAAAAGTCGAAATTTCTACAAATGTTGTATTTTCCTAAAAAGTAGTTAATCTACAAATGACTATCTAAGTAAACTGTATTAGTAGTGTAAAGGTGGGAAAATTTTGTAAAAATTGATGAATGGTCAATACCTGATGAATATTTGAAAAATCAAGAAAAGCAAAATCCTAATCAATGATGCGATCAAATTATAAACACCCGTCCAATTATGCATATACATTTGCCAGAATAAAATAAGCATCGTATAATTTAGAAAAGGCACCTAATTAAAATGCCTAGCTTAAACTGAAAAATGTATGTGCATAATGATTCAAGATCACTACCTTTATTTAATAAATTATTTTTACCGCCCGCTCGACCAATGTTCATCTAACTAATGGGTAATTTTTAAAGTAATAGTTGTCCACAATCAACGTATAATCTTGCAATTAAGGCTTATCTTGACCAACAGGCTTAAAATGGCGTCTGTTGTATAAATGACAATAATTTTAAACATGTAGTTTATTATAAAAATTTAGTGAAGTTTAAAACTAGTTAGTATCCTAAAAAACGTTTACGCAAATGTTAGCGTGGCATTAAAGTGAATTTTTTCTATTAGTGGTCGTGCAATAAATTTTCCTCTAAAAGTTTAATGTCCTAAAATTAAGAAAAGCTATAAATAATGGGTAGTTTATAAATCATTAGTAGTCTATAAACGATGAATAATCTTGAAATCGATTATTATCATAAAATAACCATTTGGCTTAGTATGACGTTTAGCATGTAAACGATAATTATTATAAACATCAAGGTCAGTATAAAAATCTAGTGAATTTTAAATATGCCATGTAGTCTAAAATGAGGTTTTGAGCAAAAATTGTGAAATAGTATATAAATTAATTGTAGTCCAACAAGGATAGAAGTTTTATAATTAATTTGCTTCCACAATGATGAGTTTCTAAACATTTTTCTTTTACTAACAGTGTGAAAATATCTAAGGATGCCTTGTAGCTTAAATATGCTGAGCTGTTTTATAATGACCTGTTTTCGTTATAAAATTAGTAGTCCTAATATGTTAAGAGATTGTAAAATGTTAAGAAGACTTAAAATAATAATAATAGGTACTAACATTATGTATATTATAAAATTATTGATTCTTTTCAAAAATGATGTGTAGCCTGTAATTGAAAATAGATTGAATAATTAATGGCAGTCTAAATTAAGTTTATTTTAAATTTAACAGGTGATCCAAAACGGATTAGTGGTTAAGGATTATGTGAAATCTAAAGATGAAAAGTATTTTTAATACGAATAGTAAGTTAAAATTTAAATATTTTTTCCAATGACGAGCAGTACGAAATTGATTTTTTAAGTCTAACGATAACGAATAGCCTGTACTTGGTGAAAGCTTCAAAATTTATTATAAACATTTAATTCAAAATTCGTCTCAAATAGTTAAATAGACCTAAAATAATAATAGGCCTAATAATAACTATTAGTGTATAAATATAAATACGATAATTAATGGTGGAATGATGAGGAGTCTTAAAATAATGAATAATTTAAAATGTTGATTAGAAATAGATTGAGTTTTCTAAGAAAGATGAGTAGTCTAAAGATGTATATTTTTCCAGGCCTGAAGATTGTTGAGTAGTCTGAAAACAATGAGTATCCTTAAAGTGATGAGCATTCTAAAAATAAAATCGCGAATTTATTTGTATAGCTTGTCTACAAAAATATGCTAAGCAGTAATCTCTTCTCAGGAAGTTACCGTTTTAAGAGAAACTTTGCTTAATATCACCTATGGCAATAAAATTCTAAAGATTGTTGTTATTTTTAAACATCAATAGTAGATGTGCAATTTATGTAGAAAATTGCATTCATGTACGTAGTTTGAAAGTGTGACTACGGCAGCGTGTCGCATACACATTTTCTAGAATCATGAATCATTTTAAGGAATTTTGAAAATGTAATTATATACACATGTTGCTTTCAGCTGAGGAAATCTATGTATTTTTCTGGACATAATATAACACTGTCGAAATTTTCATCAACGAAAATTGCTCCAATTATAATAGGAATCTGTTTTTATTTGTCATTGTAATTCAAATTTTTACTATAAAAATAACTCCAGTTAAAGATAAGAATTTGAATGCTCATTCTTTTAATCGACTATGTGTAAAGCCAAAAAAATATTTTTTGACTTAGATATACATATATATACGTTTTATAAATTAAATCCAACCGATGTGTTCATTAGCAAAGCAGTTGGAGATGTAAATGTGTTGCTAACTTTGGATGCAATGTCATTTAAGATCAGAACTTGATGCCAAGTTTTTAAAAAAATCATTTCATTTGTTAATCAATAGGTTCATTGTTTAAAGGTTTCGGAAACAATACTTCTGCTCGATTTCAATGCAGGTTTTCCACGATACAACCTTATATAAGTTATAAATTCATTCATTAGTAGATTGGCAGATAATTATTTACTATCTAACTCGGTTAGAAGTCCATAACGGAAATTTTGACTTCTGTTTGACCTAAATGATGTATACGCTGTGAATTTTAGCGCAATAACAGAATAATAAATTTTATTAGTGTTTCTCTCGTTTTGCAGTAAGTATATATGTAAATGTGTGCGGTATGCAGCACATAGTAATTTTGTTTTTTATACTGCATAATAGAGTTAATTGTTGAATTAGAATTTCTTTTTAATCATCTTAGGCTACTTTATCTATTTGCTAAATGCCTCTGGACAGTTATTTCGTTTAATGGTTCCTTATCTCTAAATGGTTAAATAATCATTTCATTACTTGTGCTAATAAGTGAAGCCATGCTTTTTAACAGGCACCTATTTGTTTACATATTTAGATTTCACTTAAATCGTTTTAAATTATAAAAATTGTTTAAAACAAAACATACCGTACATGTTTGGCTATTTTTACTTAAGTTTGATAAATATTCATTTCCGTATTGTTTTGAATATCTCTATGTCGTATTAATATATACGTTAAAATATAGGCAAATTGAAGTATCTGCTAGAAAAATGTTTGACCTGAATTCAAGCCTGCCAGACATATGTGTCAACTGTGATTTTGCGATAAGATCTTTGGGGTTTATATTTGTGTTTTTTTAAATAATAAAATTATTTACCTTAGAAGACGATGAAGCCAAATGAAAGCTTACACTGTTTAAAAATGTAAATTCAAAATATATGTGCTATTTATTTATTCAAGAATTAGATAGTGAAACTATATATATATATATATATATATATATATATATATATATATATATATATATATATCCCCACAATATATAAATTTGGGAAATAAAAAAAACATTTAATAAAAAAACGTACATTTACTTTAGATCATGGCCGGTTTATTTCGACATAATTGAATTGTAATTTACAATATGCAGTTGTATACAGTCTGGTTTCGCATTTGATTAAGTTGACGAGAAATTTTCTCATTTTCTATGTTAATTCTATTTATTCTTAGTGATTTTTTGCGTGCTGAATAGTGAGTATGTATGGGTAGACGTAGGCTTGGGGTTTCTGCGTTCTGTAGGTGTCATTCTTATAATATTTACTATATTGAATATTTCCATCACCGTAATATTTTGCTCACATAGCCACGAGTCACAAAAACCAGCAAATAAGTTCCTGCATTTAGGCAAGCCGCAAAACTCATTCAACGAAAGTCAACAAATATTCGAACGGATTCGTGTCAAACTGAAATAAACTCAATAGCATAAACGGCATGAATATCATGATTCACATTGACACAAATTGCAAGAAAATATCATTTATCAACAACGACATTTGCTCACCTGGCATCGTTACCATGGAGACGTGAAAATTGAGATACGAAAGACAAAATATGGGGTCGGAGAAGGCCTGGCTTAAACTCAATCCATTATTACAAATTTACCCGATTTCAAACATAACTTAGTATTACAATGGGATTGAAAACTACACGCGCACAGACACCGAACAGACACACAAAAAAATCAATACGAAGAAACCCACGGCAAGAATGTTAAGTATAGCTGAAATGCAGACTAGTTCTCATCCACTTCATCAAATGACAACCCAGAACGTGTATAACTGGAGGACAAGAAAGTCTAAGTGCATATTCTCGTAACAAACCGACTATGAGTTAAAAAAACACACTTTGTTATTAAATTTGTTATCATTATAAATATATATATATATATATATATATATATATATATATATATATATAACGTCGCAAGATTTTTGGTCATCTCACTCATGCGAGGAAGATCGAAATGTAGTAGAAGATTAATCGTGTTGTGAGATTGGAAAATTTTAATCTGTATAGTGATTGCATAAAATGAATTAACTTTATTTATATAACATGTTTCGCAGTCTTTCTAAAATTTGTAACTTGAGGCGAAGAATTTCCAAAAACAATGTCAAATCGATATCAAATAAAACGATTTATGGAGGCAAATGAGCATGACTTATATTGTTCTCTATTTCAATGCCAGAAACAATGTTATGAAGATTGGATTTAATACCATCAATAGTATCCGCAAATACAATTTGGTAATTTATATTTTTTAAATTGGAGATTTTTTTTCGTTTTCATTCGTCAGTCGAACCAAAACATTTTGGAAAACTTGTCCATCATCCGGTTTATTTGCACTTGAATAAATCAATTTACCTTTTATTGTAAGTCGAAGTTGTACACGCGCTTCGCAAATCTACTGAAGTATATTACGCTTTTATTCATGAATTTTTCAGGTGGCGTTCATCCGCCAAATATTCAGATGGTTGTAAAATTGAGCGCAAATAAAATTAAAAAATACTACTCTTATTAGCACACATACGCATATTATATATATATATATATATATATATATATATATATATATATATTCTTATAATTGGGAAAACACAAATAACAAAGTGGATAAAGGCCATTTATTTGGTGAATACATATCATCTCTTATACAATCATACATATTTATACATTTTGGGTTTTCAAATGATTATGTTAGTGGTAACTACCTCACTCGTTTTTACTGCTGTGTCTCCAAACAATGTGAGCGTTTAACACTGCAATCCACACTGGCGTTGTTACCATGTGAAAACGACAGCTTTGCGCAACAAGGTGAAACGATCAACTATACTGGGAAAAATAGCACTTGTATATGTAACAGTGAACAATGTGCACAAATGGTTAATTCTCAAGCTATCAAAACAATAATGACAAGATCTCAGACATCACTTCGCAATACTGCGAGAATGACCTTTACATGCAAACACGCATACACACAAATACAAACGCATACACACTCACCAACTAGTCAAAACAAGGAACAGCAGTAAAAACGAGTCAGATTTGTTACCACTTGCATAATCAATTGAAAACCCAAAATGTATAAATATGTATGATTGTATAAGAGATGATTAGTATTCACGCAATAAATGGCATTTATCCACTGATGTGTTCAAACTCTCAAAATTCTATTAAATTAAAAGAGGAATGGACATTATATATATATATATATATATATATATATATATATATAGTGTGAAATGGAAACCTAAACATTCAATGCAAATTAATTTTTTTTAATTAAACAATTTTTGTTCCAATATTATTTATATTCTTAAAATCATTAATTTAAATCTATTCCTTCAAAGTTATAAATTATTTTACCAATCATTGATTGCGCGGGTGGTTATTACAGTTATTTTCAATTTGAGCGCTGAATAACGTAGTAGAGTCAGTTCAACCAGTAAACCTGTATCGTCTTTGTTTAGAACTCTCGAAGATTTGTCCAGAATTTTTCCGCGTAGAAGCCTCGAACTGGGCAATTATTGATTCAGACATTGTGGCTCTAGTCAGTACGCTACACTTAACACACGAATTTCAGTAATGTAATAAAAATTTGATTTTGAAAATAAGGTCCAACGAGCCATCTCAAATCTCTTATTATATAACAGAAACCACACTAACTAACAAAGTTCTTTGGAACTCAGGATATGTACAATAAAACAAGTATTGATTGCTCGTGAGGTGATAAAAATTATTGAAATCGAGGATGCCTGCTTGATGCCAACACCGGTCCTAGTATATGCATACATTTGTCAGTATAATCGAAGAATTTTATAAATTAGGGTTGCGAATTTATCAAGTAGGCCGATTTCGCCTTTATTGGCAAAATTTAACTTATTTCCTATAATTTTTCCGCGGACAGGTCTCGCACCGGGAAAGACAATGCGCCACTCTTCCCCAAAGTACCCACAATTTTCAGCAAAATAAATCTGTTTTAAATAAGCTTAAAACAGTTTGTAGCGCATGGCTTATTACGTTGTCGACAAATATCAAAAATCTTAACTATACTTGCTACATCCATGTGTTAGTTGGCGGTGTAGAACTTGGTGTGCTGTTTAAATAAGTAGCACTGCTTTTTACTAAGACGACAGAAGTGCAAATCGAGTAGTTATGCAATAAATACGAAGAAGAAATTTGTGTGCGTGTGTGAAAACTCGTTTTTTGGGAAACGAAGTCTAATAGCAGTGGACAGACATCATTGTGCGCAAACCTGTTTGAAAAGCTTTGCACGGATGTGTATAAGTACTTTAAATTGGACCTCCTTGCCACAACATCTGCCGGTTCGTTATAATTTCCATCGAAAATAATTTGATGCATATCATCATAAATTCGCACAAAGTTTTACTTAGAAGCACCCGATCTATAAATTTCAATATTTTCTATTGCAACATTTTCGTTTAAAAATGTCACAGCAAAATGCAACGTTGTCTATACTTGTAAATTTTTACCCCAAATTCTGTTAACAAGCTCAAATTAAACGACGAAGAAATAATATTTTATTTGCTTATGTAACGGTTACAACTATGCGGAATACCAATTGACCGTTCAAAAATTTTTCTTGAAGGAAATCTTTCCAATTGTTTTTCAAAAATCCGTTCAATGTTAGAGTGGATAATACAACGGATCTGAGCCTCTGCGCAACGCCATATCGTTTACCCGACAAGTAACAAGTATTTTATTTCATTTTCTACATCTATCTCTAAATTTTCTATTTAATATGATGCCATCTTCAATCGCAACAATTTTGCTTTATCGTATAGAACGCCGTCACTCTAAGCATTGCATATTAAACTGATGCCTGAATTTCTGCTCATTTCTTTACGAATGCTCTTCTATGATGTTAATCGAAATCAGGTGAGCGAACAGATCCATGAATGTAGACTTAAATCGCTTTAATTCTTAATTATTGTTGGAAATTAAAACAAATTCATGTTCAAAACAACGTTTCAAACGATCTCTCAAAATCAATATCTAGTTTCTCTGATGAACGAAATCCAGAATTTTGTCTCATCTTCTATTGTCCGATTGAAATTTATTCGGGTTTTATTTTCAAATATCTATGTACACGCTAATTAGTAGAATTATTAATCTAATCACCCAAAATTTCATTTCCTTTATCCATTTTTTACGTATTTCAAAATTCTGACTTTGTTTTGTCTCAAATTGTCCTATAAAATTTTAGATATTGCATTCTTGCAAAAGGATTGAGTTTGTTCAATACACCTGATACATAGACGATTCGCAGTCGCTAGACCTAATTATCTTTGTTTAGATGTTTAGTTCTGTAATACGCTTGTTTGGATCGATTCCTTGATTCTGAGCGTTATTTAAACTTACCTAAACAAAAGACCAAATACCATGAAATTATGTCATTGATTTATATATTAATAGTACTAACGTTGAACGTGTTCTGCATATCAAATTCGCTATTTCTATCTTTTCTTGGAAAGAACGTTTGTAATTTTCATTCTAAATCTGTAATATTTATTTTAAAATGTTTAAATTAAAGTATCAGTTGGCATTATAGTTCTGGTGGTAGTTTAAAGCATATTATCAGATTCGGTTCAACTACAATTTCTACGAAAGCTTACTTTTAATCGATTAAGTTTTTGCATCCTCGTTTCAATAAAAATAATATTAAGGACATTCTGGATAGCCAATATTATTCAATAAGATAAGATTGTAATGTTTATTTTAATATGTAATATTTAATTACAAATATTTCAAATTAATGTATCAGTTTGCATTATAGTTCTCTGTGCTAGTTCAAAGCATATTATTAGATCCGGTTCAATGACGATTTCTAAGGAATCTTATTTTTTAACGATTAAATTTTTGCATCTTCGTTTAAATAAAAACAATATTAAGGACATAGATGGTTTGCATATGGGGTGGCGTCTATTTCACATGTAAGACTTAATTACACATACCATCATGAGACTACCTCTTCGTTGGTAAATATCGGTAAACTTTATATAAATTAAATGTTTCTTTGTCCTAAAGTAGGTCACAACCAGCAATGCTTCTACATATGTCAAATAAGCTCAGAAGAGCATAAATCTCCCGTAAAATTAAAGACAGACTCAAATTGCTATGCTTCTGAGAAGTGTAATTCAAAAAAGTTATTTTAAAGACTAATTTTATTTAAAACAACAAATAGACCAACCTATTCTGCACAATATTTACATTATAACAGTATTTTAACAACAATAAAATCTTCAAATGTTCACAGATGTTCTTCAAGTTTTCACAAACTGAACAGTTCAGATTAGATAATTTGCAGGAGTAGAAGAGAAAAAGTTGATTTAATTTAAAACGCTTGTCTAAAGCAATCGATTGAGTAATTTATAATTAAAGTGGATAAAATGAAGGCTAAATGTGTAGGAACAGAAATCCCGAAACTTTTCATGAGCATTCTCATGTGTACACAGTTTCCACATTGTAATAGCAAAGACAGAAACAGGTTTAACACCCAAATTAAATGTGGTCAAACTCATTATATATATATATGTATATATATATATATATATATATATATATATATATATAAATTTAAAAGGCCATTTTATATAGATCCCTTAGCTTTATTTAAAAATATACTAACGTAAACTGTTGAATAACTTAACTAAGCTGACTCACTGGGCAGTTTACATCTTTAGTAAAACATCATGTTGATTTAAACATCTGTGCCAAAAAAATTAGGCAATTTACATTGGACATTGCACACAATGTTCTGCCAGCATTGTACATATGATCACCATAGATATGCTATTAACACTCCTAAATAATACAATAATAACATATGAGACATTTTGGAAAAATGGTGTTTATTGTCCGATTAATGCTATTCTAAATAGCGTTTACAAACATTGGGTGTAAGTTTGCAGTGACTTATTTAAATGCCCGAATGTCTACCTATTATACACATTCTAACATTGTTTAGAATTTGTGCTGCGCAGTTTTGAAAATTGAGGAGAAAGTAATGGATAAATAAATTTTTGGTTCTGGCGCAATGCTTGTTCAAATTTGGAAACAGGAATTTTTCCATTAGTGCACAAATATATATATATATATATATATATATATATATATATATATATCTGTTATTCTTTATTAATTTTATAATGTTGCCAAATTTATAATTAATAAGTTTATTTGAAGTAAAATGGGATATATATATATATATATATATATATATATATATATATATATATATTTTTTTAAAATTTAGCGTAATCTATTTCGTTTAAATCATTGGAAAAACTGCAAACTGGATATGTTCATAATCAATTGATCTGAGCTGTGCCTAAATCAGGCAAAGTTCCAATTGGTGTGTCCGTTAGATATAGTTATGTTGCAGATATTGGCGTCTGTTTTCGATACATCGCTCATCAGAAATTCCAAAAATCAAATTAACCAGGCCAGTAATTTAATACGATTTTCTTTTAGGTATAAAAAGGAGCTACGAAATTTAACATGTAAACCTGTTGTAAATAGGTATTATATTTGCTGCCTATTAACAAACATTGTTTTAGTTTAAATTTAATTAAAAAATAAAAGTCAATATGAAATAGAATAAAATTCTTAAACTTTATTCGTTGAGAATCAACTTTTATCCATTATTGTTATAGCCATTTTAAAAATGCATTCATATTTGAACCTGACCAGAGAAATATTTGTACAGACAAAAATAGTACTTGCAGGCGAGTTTAATTTCATAACTACCAACTTTAATTTAATGTCGTGCAAATTCAACCTGATAAATACATTGTACGAATTAATAAAGAAAATTAATTTTCATTGCAAAGGTAATCTAAGCAATTCGTTGGAAAAATTAAATACTCCTTCTATATTAGCTTAACCAAAATTATTTATAAATCTGTCGATTCCGTTGGCAATATTATTGCTTAAATGTTTTTTCTGAAAATACTTTAAGATGAAATATTGAAGTATGCTTTTTATTAGTCAAGATGAATTGTTTATTTAAAATCTTTCCTGAATTTGAACAAACAATAATAATAATAATAATAATAATAATTATTATTATTATTAATTTTATTATTATTATTATTATTATTATTATTTTCTGTAAAAAATGTCGCTATCCAGTATACATTCCTTATTAAAATTCAAACGTCTAAATGTAAAACATACTTCATTTTAATAATCTGCATTTATATTTCGTCTCAAATTTTATATCAATCAATTTTTTGTCTGAAAATGTGTCTTTATTAATCTCGCTGCAAAATATTTATTTATCGAAAAAATGAAACGGTCGACAAATAAATTTTTGTTTGTCACACAAATTATATTTAACTTTTTCATTTAAATCTAGTTGGTGAGCTGGAATAAAACACAAATAACAGTTCTAACCAATACAGACAAATATATAAAACATACTGTCAGTCTCATGTAGTGATGTTAAACAAGTTTTGAAATTCCATGGTCACCTTCATAGCACGTCAGAAAAGTGATTAAAAAGAATTAAATCGCAATTAATCTGTTGTGTATTAAAAATTTAAAAATGGAATAAAATCCCAAATAATCCTGATTAAATTTTACTTTTTTTGAATGCGGGATACACAGTTGTTGTATGGTCATGTTCATAACATTGACCGTTATTTAAGAGGATAATTATACATAACGTCAGCTTTACTAAATCGCGCGAAGAGTTTAAAATGTGCTGGTTATATATAAATCTGACTTGGTGCAAATATGTATTAATCAGTGCCACATACACTTAAGGAATTTTTCAATAAATAATTTAAAATTAGCTTTAGTAGATTAGCCACTATTGAAATAGCCAATTTTTTAGCTGAAAATTACTGATGCAAATGATATACTGTTCTTTAAATTAATAAAAGAATATATAAAAATAATTTTTTTGCATAAAAAAACACAAAAATTAATTATAGAGATGCAATATGGAATCACTTCTCTATAAGGGTAATTTTATTCATTAACAATTCCTGGTGGAATAAGTTAGGAAATTATTCCATATTAGCTTCAAAATAAAACGAGGGTATTATTGGTTACCGTCGTTTACCGCAGTTTAACATATCATGTAGAAAAAATATTCGAATTCAAACGACTCATAGCGAAATATAAATTATTTTCAAACTTCAACATTTTAGAATATGCCTTTTATATAAAAATTGATCCTTAGTTGCGCAATTGGTTATATAAACACAGATCGCATCTTAAATATATAAAATATTGACAGTACTTGAAAAGTTTCCAATAAGGACGTAAGCAGTCCACTGAGTGAATTGCCTCTTCTACAATATAAAATGCTTAGTTTATACTCAAAATGTATATAAAATAGGATTGATGATTCTATAAGCATTGCAACCATGATTTACATTAAAAAAATTTTGTTGTGTAACTTGGAAAAAATTATGGAAAATAGGAATAGATACTTACACGAAAATTCGTATGAAAATGCCATAAAGTAGCTTGCCCATTCCAACTGTCCAATAATAAATTATATATATATATATATAGTATTTGCAGACTGAAAATTTACAATGAATATATATATATATATATATATATATATATATATATATATATATATATATAATGTTACATAAGATTAGCTTGCCATTTAACTGTCAATAATAAATTATATATATATATAGTTGTTTTAGGGCTTTTTGGTGGTTTCTGCTGATGGGTCGCCAATAAGAACCAAAGACAGGTATAAATTAATACAGCTTTTGTTGCTGAAGTTCCACTTGGCATATATTTATTTTTTAAATAAAACCAACATTTTACGATGTACGCAAAATTTAATACATAATCGCAAATACATGAATTTTGAATAATCAATCGTATATGCTTTTTGTTCTACCAATTGCACAACACTGGCTAATTTACGTTTAACGTCTTCATGATTAATTAACTTATTTGCGTAACAAACAATAATTTTTCTATAACATATAATAAAGTCAGGGAAATTTACATTACAGTTAGAATAAAAAGCTGGTAGTTTTAATTTGATTCTTTCAAATGAAATTAAATATTGGCAAATTTTATACTTTTTTAATATTTTATAACATTCAGACAATAAAATAAAAATACTTTATTAAAAAACATTAAAAATTTTATTACTCCTGGAAAAATGATTCGCTACAGTACTTTTGATTAATCTTCTATTTCATGTTGTCTTTTGTAAAAGAAGTTCTTTCTCAATATTTATTCCTAATAAAAATTAACTTTTTCTTCATGAATTTGAATTATAAAGCAGTTTACTGCCAATTCCCCTTTTAAAGATTTTATTCAATTTTCTGTCTGAAATGACATTTTAATTAATAATGAAGCCGCAAGAAATTTTGACAAAATGTTTAATTATCATACATTCGGAACAAAAGAAATTTTCCTTTATTAAAAAAATTATCTTTTTAAAAGTATTTTCCCAACATATCGTCTAATAGACTCGTATGCAGCTGAAATGGACATCGAAATAAAAAAAATACATTACGTTCTATTCAATTTTCTGAAATTACAACTAATTAAAGCAAAATGTTTGCAAAATAATAGATGAACCGCAATATGATATGTTGCCATACGTGTAATAAATCGAAAATTTACCACTTCTATATGATTTCATTATTTATGCATTCAGCAAATAAATCAAACTACAGATAATAATATATTCAGCTATTGATTTGCAATGGGCAGTGTATTTACACGCAAATATATAATAAATAAGATAAGACGATCAGTCGTACTAAGATCGTATAACGCATTTAAGGCACCGACACATAGCAAAAGCTGAAATGAACTGGAAAACTACAACGCTCTCTGGAAAAAAAGATGTAGAAGTACAATTGCAAGCATATCATTCGTACGAACGATGACTCTAATTTGGTTCTCAGGAAGTTTTCTAAACAATTAGAAAGCTGTCAAATGTACTTCCTCCATTTTTAATTTTATTTGTCTTTTTTTGCGCTTCTCTTTAACTTAAAATAAGAATTTACGGAGGTTGTACTACTATTTTATAACAAATAGTAATTTCCCTTTGTCCGAGCTAAATGCTTGAAGAACATTACATTAGCCGCTATTCAAAATTGTTTAAAGCGACAGACATACAGCTTAAAACAGTTTGCTTATTTAAAATTTTTTTAGATTTTAATGATTAGTAGTTAATTTTTAATTCAGTATTAAAATTACTTTATGTTATATATTATATATAACGACATGTACACTATGAAATCATATAAAATGAATAGTTTTACTATTTCTTTTATTATTTCATAAACATTTGGCTTAATTATTAGATTTAAAAAATTAATTACTTAATATTTTTTTACAAAAAACACCACATACAGTTTTATTTTTTAAATAAAACCTATTTTTTATCAAAATGCGATTTACGTATATCGGAATTAAAATCACGAAAGCAGCTTAAATTGCTTACATAAAAAATGCAATACAAATAATCGTCTCCTCACCACTAAAAATTAATTTCAAATCAATTTGCAGAAAAAAACAAAGCTATTCGCTTTTATTAGCTAAATTAGCCAAAATCTTTGATTTGAATTTTCGCGAAAAATTTGCGCGCTTCAAAAAATTATTTTTGTCGATATAATTTCAAGACTAACTTAATAATTAATCGATAGCAGCATCTCCTAGTTTACATGAGAATAATAAAGGCAGCTTAATATCGACGAATATATTTAAAAAATGATTCGTCTAAATGTCAGAGTAATCCAGTTTTTGCTAAGACACGATCTGTATGTTGAAGTCGTTATGTGAGAATTTTGGTATATTTTCATATCAGTTGTCGATTTTTTAATAAATAGATTTGTAGGTGGCTTTTTAGATATTTCCACAGTTTAAATAATAATAATAATGTGCATAAAAAAGCAATTGAAAATACCCTAATTATGTGAATCATCATAATTACATTTTTATAAAAAATTCAATTCTAGAAATAGGTGAAAATTTTCAAATATTAATCCATTGAACATTTTTGCTAATTAATTTTAAAAACTGTATTTTTCGGAGAACTAATATATATGCAAGTATGTTTTAGGTGTTACGAACCTATAAAGAAATTATTCCAGTTGTGACCAGAAGGATAAACCAAAGAGAGCATGAACGGAAAGTATAACATCATGCACATTCGTTTCGTGCTTATTGGCGACTCATCAGTAGCAGCCGGTATTACGCCCTATAACCACAATATATTTTGGTCAAGAATGTGGGATAATAGGACGATACAATCTCCTAGACGACTGTGTAAACCTGCAGTAGCGTAGCTAACATCGTACAGTCTCGACAGTGCGTTTCTAGGGTAACTCACTCTATATATAATATATATACCAAGTCTGTAAAGTTTACTAACACATTTTCTACTGTGCTAGTAAATGAAACCAACATTATAGTTCCGATTAGGTACTTGATACTAACACTAAGGTTTCCAAGTCGGTACATGGTACTAACATGATGTATTTTAATGTATGCTATAGTACAGCGAAATTAAGAATTAAAACTATTTGTGAACACCTTTAAATCCAGTAAATCCATACACTCTGGATGGATATCAATTTATGCTATAGTTCACCGAAATTGAGAATTACAACAATTTCTGAACACCTGTTACTCCAGTAAATCCATACACTCTGACCTTGATCGATATCAGTTATCACATTTCGCGGTAAGCATGACATCATTCAATTCAATATATTACAGTTAAATACTGTTTGTTGCGAAGAACTATTATATATGCAAGTATGTATTAGGTTTTGCTAACCTAGTAACAAATTAGTTCAGTTGTGACCAGAAGGATAAACCAAAGGCAGCATGAACGGAAAGTATAATCTCATGCACATTCGTTTCGTGCTTACTGGCGACTCATCAGTAGGCAGCCAGTATTACGCCCTTTAACCACTACATATTTGGGTGAAGAATGTGGGATAATAGGACGGTACAATCTCTTAGATGAATGTGTAAACCTGCAGTAGAGAAGCTAACATCGTATAGTCTCGACAATGCGACTTCAACGCTAACTCACACTATATAATATATATACCGAGTCTGTAAAGGATACTAACACTATGGCTATTGTGTTAGTAACTGATACCTTTTTTGAAATCGATGAGTACCGGATACTAACACTATGGTTTCCGAGTCGGTACATGATACCAACCTGATGGATATAAATTTATGCTAAAGTTCACCCAAATTGAGAATTACAACAATTTCCGAACACCTGTTACTCCAGTTAAACCATACACTCTGGTCTTCATCGATATCAGTTATCACATTTCGCGGTAAGCATGACATCATTCAATTCAATATATTACAGTTAAATACTGTTTGTTGCGAAGAACTAATATATATGCAAGTATGTATTAGGTTTTGCGAACCTAGTAACAAATTAGTTCAGTTGTGACCAGAAGGATAAACCAAAGGCAGCATGAACGGAAAGTATAATCTCATGCACATTCGTTTCGTGCTTACTGGCGACTCATCAGTAGGAGCCGGTATTACGCCCTTTAACCACTATATATTTGGTAGAAGAATGT
>JAQBSW010007210.1:0-42480 GCA_029291075.1 Eudiplozoon nipponicum
ATACAAATCATCTCTTATACAATCATACATATTATACATTTTGGGTTTTCAATTGATTATGCTAGTGGTAACAAATCTGACTCGTTTTTACTGCTGTTTCTTGTTTTGACTAGTTGGTGAGTGTGTATGCGTTTGTGTTTGTGTGTATGCGTGTTTGCATGTAAAGGTCATTTTCGCAGTATTGCGAACTGATGTCTGAGATCTTGTCATTATTGTTTTGATAGCTTGAGAATTAACCATTTGTGCGCATTGTTCATTGTTACATATAGAAGTGCTATTTTCCCCAGTATAGTTGATCGTTTCACCTTGTTGCGCAAAGTTGTCGTTTTCACATGGAAACAACGCCAGTGTTGATTGCAGTGTTAAACGCTCACATTGTTTGGAGACTTCTGTCATCGTATGCGCCTCTGTTATTTCCACTTCAGTTTGTTGCCAATACGATTGTACGTTTGTTGATTCTAGTCGAGGGCCTGTTTGTTCTTGGCTGGATACTAGTAGATTGTTTTTGTCGGTAGTTTTGCTAATTTGTTCGACGGCTGGTTCAATACATTGGGATTGATTTTTATATCAAGCTTGCAAGCTCGATTGAAAGAATTGTTACCACCACCCGCGAAATCAATTAATGTTTCATTTTACTACTTACTATTGCATTTTTATCAGTCCCTTTGACGTAGAATGTGTACAGTCTATTTGCCTATCTGATTTCACCTGATATATGTTCTCCATTCAAATTCCTATGTATGCAAGATAAGCACCAATCAAACAATTTGACACAACCTAAATAAATTTTTAAAATTCTGGTGCAAAACCACTAAAAGTTCTACCAATTAATGCAGTTGCAAATGTATGTTGTCAGACGTAACTAATTAACAATGCTGATCTCTTTAAATTATAAATTATTTTTCTACGCGAACGCGAAAGAAAGTTGATAAAGTATTTCCAAAAAACGGGCTACAGGGAATGAATTCATTTTTGTTATTAAACGTTGTGCAGACTGCTATCGCGGTAACATGAATACGGTCTTAATCAGCAGGAACGCAAATTGATTATAAATTCGTTAGAAATCTGGCAAACAAATTTTTAACAACATTAGGTAAAAACAGTTACATCTTTTCCTATGATATTCAGCCACATAGAGTGCAAACTTAATCTTGTTGAACTGGTAATTAATAATTCTTTAATATATATATATATATATATATATATATATATATAGATGTATATATATATATATATATAGATGTACATCTATATTCAAATAAATTATGAAACTTTGCGATAATTATTTATAGTGTTTCTGAATTAATTGTGAACTAATTCGTGCATCAGAATCAGTGAAAGTTAAGCATAGCGTTCCCATATCTATAAAAGAGGATCTGCACAAATTGTTACATCCAGAACAGAACTTGGTATTATTTAGGTTGAGAAACCTAACCTCACTCCGATGATGAATCCTTTCGGTGAAGGCAACCCATTTTAGCATACTTTTAGTCCGTTACAAAAAATGTCTTTAAAAATATTAATTGAAAAAATTAAGAATCAGTTTAATTTTTCATTATTAGTTGAGTTTTTCTTAATATTTCTGATGTTTTTATTTGATTTAATTAAATCTAGTTTAATAATTAATATTAAATATATTAGATTGGAAAATATACATTTAATGGCATTGAAGATTAATTTTACTTTTACCTTGAAAGTAAGTTTGGTTCAAGTAAGATTTGATAATTACCAATTTATTCACATGTTCCAAAATTTAATTGTAAGATTTAGAAGGTAGTATTTAATGTTGTTAAATTAACATGCAATTTGTGAATTTCAATTTGGGCAAAATGCTCCTTATTTAACCATTAGAATTTATTACACAACAATTTTCCATCTGACCACATGCAAGAATAGAATGTATAATGTTAATACCACATTGTAGCTGAAACGCACTTTATCATATGTAATTATATGCATAATATAATACCACTTGTGAATTTGTACGAATAATAATAATTGGTTATTACAATAATAATACACAATAATATTAATAATACACACACTACAATAATAATAATAATACACACATAATAATAATAATAATAATACACATATAATAATAATACGTTTATTATAATTCGTTATTTTTAATAAAAATGAGCGATTAAAACAAATTCTAAATTTCTTCACGTAACAAATCAACCCGTGTAATTGCGAAGAATAATCACATGTCGTTAAATAGATAATGTAAAAAATATCAAAGCTAGTGCAATTACTAGGCACATATTTTGTTTCTTGAATGTTTTGCCCTCGTGTTAGCGCCATTATCTAAACACATAATGATACAGAAATAAATTATTTTCTCATGTAAGAGACGCTTATGTGATCATTTGTTTCATTATCAATTTCTGATTTGTTCACATTTGCATATTTAAATAACGATGTTTCTGCAGCATTTCTGCGAGATTAACTTCAGTATTTTAAAATTAAATTGAAAACTTCCGTTTTAAATATGAACGAAAGCTTATAAATATTGAGAAAAGAATAAAACATAAAACTGTATTTTACGCTTACTTTCATAAAGATAGGGAAATTTTTATTTTACAGGTAAAGAATTAACAGCTACATAGGACTCAAATTTGAGCAAGAAATCGATAAATGACTTAGTTTCAAAATTCGTAACTGACATAAGTAGTAAATCATGTAAAAACAGATATTTATAAAGAAGTAGGTGTAGTAAAATCTTTTTGTAACTACTTATTTATATTTCACCTCCTTTTCCATGATGATTCTATCACAAAGCTTTGGTTAATGTCAATGTAGTAAACGAATTCTTGTAAATGTTTAAAAAAAATTAAAGTCCCTTCATTTCATTCACTTATTTTTACTTGCACAAATAAAAGATGATAAATCTTCCGTCCAGACGTATAACATTTTGCATGACTAAACTGGCAATGAGGTATGTGTGTTGAACATGTACGTATACTAAATTATATTAACTTGGTAAATGATTTCACTTTTTAATCTTTCTATCTTTTTAACAATCGTCTTATAAAAAAACATATTTCAATTCTTTACCCATTGTACACGAAATAACTAAAATTCGCCACGGCAATTAAAACACAATATCATATTGAATCGTTAAAAAGAAGTCCTAGACAGAAAGCGGCATATCTAATATTGTGTTGACCAGATAAAAATAAGTTTAATTTAAAAGTATGTGTGTAGTGCAAATTTTAAAAATTCTATACTTTTGCGCATTTAATAAACTATTTTAGTTATAGATATCACAGTGTACCCGTTTTAATAGAATAATCATTATTTGCCTCTCCTTAGTGAAGAGGATAACGAAAATATTTTCGTCGTTAATTTACATACCCGTACGTCTCGAGACGTCTGAAATAAGAGTAAAGTGTCTAAACATGGAAGATTTATATTGAGTTAACTGCTTTTAAATGGTTTAATAAGCGAACTTTTTAAACGTAGCTCGATTGATAGCAATATGGATTTTGTTTTCTCATAAACTTTGTTAAACAGATTTTATAATTTTTTAGGTTTTTTTAAAAATTGAAATCATTTCGGTCAAATTAATGTTACATATGAATAGTTCTAATTTAAATCACACGAAAATCTAATACGCAATTTTAAATTTATTGCGAAACATTTTTATAATCTTTTATGAAATGCTTAGAATATATGACAACTATAATCACAATCGTTAGCTATTCTTTTTATCAAAATAATTTAAACGATTTACATGTTTCACTTATTATTTGATGCATCAGAAAAACCAAAACGTTTGCTTCTTAAATTAACGGATTAGATTTGTTATGTTCTTCACATTAATGATATAAGAATTATATTCACAAAATTTAAGTCGCTTCCTAGCTAAGAAGCTAAAAGTAAAATTAACAGATCGTATACAATAAAGGAAATCAAGAATTGAATTTATGAATTACATTGCAGTTCAAGAACAAAATTTTAACGGGTTGTGAACTCATTTTTAAGAAATTATTCATCGAATTACATGACGTTTAAAAACGAAAATTAATGTTATAAGTTGTAAATAAAATATTTTTCTTAATTTGGAAAAAAACGTGGAATGTTAACTTTATTGTGCTTAAGAAATTACGCCATTGTCCATATTAATAACGGTAAATATTCAACGAAGTTTGCAACTCAACAACTATACAAGTATAAATTGCTCTGTTCTTTACAAAAAACTACTTTCTTAAAATATTTTTATAGAATCATGGGACTTGATAATTCTTTAACTCATCTGGAATAGCTACATGAACTCTTTTGTAGTGCGAGTTGTTTTACTTTTCATAATATCTTTCCTATGGGAAAAGTTATGAAAAGACATTTTATCAGAAACAAGAAATATGAATTCTTCTTTAACCTGACAAATATGTTCCACTTAAAGTAATGCTTTTATAATACCTTCTAATTGCATGCATTTAAACAAGTTACGAATATGTAAAACAAGGTGTAATCAGTAAGCGCAGACCCATGTAGTCAAACAGATGAAGCAGATATGTGCGCTGAATTAGACCCGAGACATTCACACTATCTTACGTTTTCTTAAGCAACACTCTTCATATGTTTTAATTTTGTGTAAGATTTGACTTTCGAATGAATGCCTTTACGTTAAAATGCAGATAATTAAATAAATTTGATATAGACGAATCGTGTGTGTACAACGAATTAACATTTGTAGCATGTACTTCTTTAGTCTATCATTTTCAAATTAAGAGTGTGAATGAAAAAATGGTAAGCGAAAACAGGCATCAGAAATCAGTTTGTGTCGAAAATGAAGAAACAGTAGTCTAGTGCTTTAAAAATTGAATTAGAAGCAACAAATACATGGTAAATACTTCGTAACTTCAACCCGAAGAGTTCACCTTTTTAACGTGTTTACGAATGATGCACATCGTTGAATAGATAATAAAATTTATTTAATTTTAATACCCTTTGCAACAGTATATTTTAATATCAGTTAAATATGGCATTATACAATCCGGAATCTTTTGCGAAAAGTATCTGCATGACAGCTGAGGTTTGCATATGAAGAAACTGAATAACTAAACATCAAGCCTAACTGCCTGCGCCTAAAAAATAAAGGCCGTGGTCAGTGGCTTCGATATGTCACTATTTGGCTTCTTGCATCAATTTTGAGGTGAACACCGTGGCTGAATATAAACAGGACGCATTTGGATGGTGCGTAGGCATAAAAATTCCCCTTATTATTAAGCAGCCTGTTTGTGCAATACACGACAAATATATCAACATTTACTATAATCAAGTTTGCGAAGATGATATAAACACCTCTCCCATTACTTACGTACATCTTTCAGTATACACAAAGAATTGTATAGTATCCAGTAAACCGGTGTCGTCTACGTGGCAAATTCTGGCCAGTACGTGATGAGTTCTCAATAAGGACGGAGCCAGTCTACTGGAGGAGTTGCCTTTCCTGCGCTACACGATTCTTAGTTTATACTGCCAAATATATGTACTTAACGGGTCAGATGTTTATATAAAAATCTCCACCTTGATTATAGTAATTTTTAGAACCCCAATGCAGTCAATATTCGTTCAAACAGTTCAACGGATTAAAACTAGATTTTCTTTGCATGCTCGCTAAGTGTGAGCAGGTTTGTCAGAAAGAAGAGCAGTGTTTTGCCTGTATTATATGATTTTTATGTCAGAATAAGTGGTTTCCTTAATACTAAGATGATTAGTAATAGGTAATATTAATTTCCATCAAGTTGCCATACTCAAAAGAAGCAACGATCTCTTTTTAGTCAGTTGCCAAAAATGTAAAAAAAGGCAAAAATCAGACCACGACCAGTTTTAGCAATTTGTGTTTATCATAGAAGCAAAAAAAACATTTATAGTGAGACAGCTAGAGGTGAGAGCCGCATATCTAAATTTGATTTACATATATATTCAATGCGGTTTGATCCTCGATAGTCAGTTTGCCGTCGTACACTGATGATGACCAAGGAAGGTCGAAACGCGTCAGTGAGTTGCGGCTGGCGGTTGTTTTGTTATGTTGTTCGACGACTGGTTAAATACAATGGGATTGGTGTTTAGTTCAAGCTCGCAAACTTGATTTAAAGAATTGCTACTACCACCCGCGCAAACAATTATTGCTAAATTGTATTGCCTATATTTGTATATGTGGCGATAGCTACAAACAGTTAATATTCGTGACTGCATAGAAATTGTGCAGCCGACATTTCCAGTCAAGTTCAATGTATCCGAGACTGCTAGAGGTGAGAGCCGCATATCTAAATTTGATTTCCATATATATTTAATGCGGTTTGATCCTTGATAGTCATTTGGCCGTCGTACTCTGATGATGATCAAAGAAGGTCGGAACGCGTCAGTGCGTTGCGGCTGGCGGTAGTTTTGTTATCTTGTTCGACGACTGGTTAAATACAATTGGATTGGTGTTTACTTCAAGCTTGCAAACTTGATTGAAAGAATTGTTACTACCACCCGCGCAAACAAATATTGTTAAATTGTATTGGCTATATATGTATATGTGGCGAAAGCTACAAACAATTAATGTGCGTGACTGCATAGAAATTGTGCATCCGACATTTCAAGTCAAGTTCAATGTATGCGAGACTGCTAGAGGTGAGAGCCGTATATCTAAATTTGATTTACATATATATTCAATGCGGTTTGATCCTCGATAGTCAGTTTGCCGTCGTAAACTGATGATGATCAAGGAAGGTCGAAACGAGTAAGTAAGTTGCAGCTTGCAGGTTGTTGTATTATGTTGTTCGACGACTGGTTAAATACAATGGGATTGGTGTTTAGTTCAAGCTCGCAAACTTGATTTAAAGAATTGCTACTACCACCCGCGCAAACAATTATTGTTAAATTGTATTGCCTATATTTGTATATGTGGCGATAGCTACAAACAGTTAATATTCGTGACTGCATAGAAATTGTGCAGCCGACATTTCCAGTCAAGTTCAATGTATGCGAGACTGCTAGAGGTGAGAGCCGCATATCTAAATTTGATTTCCATATATATTCAATGCGGTTTGATCCTCGATAGTCAGTTTGCCGTCGTACTCTGATGATGATCATGGAAGGTCGAAGCACGTCAGTGCGTTGCGGCTGGTGGTAGTTTTGTTATCTTGTTCGACGACTGGTTAAATACAATGGGATTGGTGTTTACTTCAAGCTCGCAAACTTGATTTAAAGAATTGTTACCACCACCCGCGCAAACAATTATTGTTAAATTGTATTGCCTATATATGTATATGTGGCGAAAGCTACAAACAGTTAATGTTCGTGACTGCATAGAAATTGTGCAGCCGACATTTCAAGTCAAGTTCAATGTATGCGAGACTGCTAGAGGTGAGAGCCGCATATCTAAATTTGATTTCCATATATATTTAATGCGGTTTGATCCTCGATAGTCAGTTTGCCGTCGTACTCTGATGATGATCATGGAAGGTCGAAACGCGTCAGTGCGTTGCGGCTGGCGGTAGTTTTGTTATGTTGTTCGACGACTGGTTAAATACAATGGGATTGGTGTTTACTTCAAGCTCGCAAACTTGATTTAAAGAATTGTTACCACCACCCGCGCAATCAATTATTGTTAAATTGTATTGCCTATATATGTATATGTGGCGAAAGCTACAAACAGTTAATGTTCGTGACTGCATAGAAATTGTGCAGCCGACATTTCCAGTCAAGTTCAATGTATGCGAGACTGCTAGAGGTGAGAGCCGCATATCTAAATTTGATTTACGTATATATTCAATGCGGTTTGATCCTCGATAGTCAGTTTGCCGTCGTACTCTGATGATGATCAAGGAAGGTCGAAACGCGTCAGTGCGTTGCGGCTGGCGGTAGTTTTGTTATGTTGTTCGACGACTGGTTAAATACAATGGGATTGGTGTTTACTTCAAGCTCGCAAACTTGATTTAAAGAATTGTTACCACCACCCGCGCAAACAATTATTGTTAAATTGTATTGGCTATATATGTATATGTGGCGAAAGCTACAAACAGTTAATGTGCGTGACTGCATAGAAATTGTGCAGCCGACATTTCCAGTCAAGTTCAATGTATGCGAGACTGCTAGAGGTGAGAGCCGCATATCTAAATTTGATTTCCATATATATTCAATGCGGTTTGATCCTCGATAGTCAGTTTGCCGTCGTACTCTGATGATGATCATGGAAGGTCGAAACGCGTCAGTGCGTTGCGGCTGGCGGTAGTTTTGTTATGTTGTTCGACGACTGGTTAAATACAATGGGATTGGTGTTTACTTCAAGCTTGCAAACTTGATTTAAAGAATTGTAACTACCACCCGCGCAAACAAATATTGTTAAATTGTATTGCCTATATATGTATATGTGGCGAAAGCTGCAAACAGTTAATGTTCGTGACTGCATAGAAATTGTGCAGCCGACATTTCCAGTCAGGTTCAATGTATGCGAGACTGCTAGATGTGAGAGCCGCATATCTTAATTTGATTTCCATATATATTCAATGCGGTTTGATCCTCGATAGTCAGTTTGCCGTCGTACTCTGATGATGATCATGGAAGGTCGAAACGCGTCAGTGCGTTGCGGCTGGCGGTAGTTTTGTTATGTTGTTCGTCGACTGGTTAAATACAATGGGGTTGGTGTTTACTTCACAGCTCGCAAACTTGATTGTAAAG
Source organism: Eudiplozoon nipponicum (assembly GCA_029291075.1). NCBI lineage: Eukaryota > Metazoa > Platyhelminthes > Monogenea > Mazocraeidea > Diplozoidae > Eudiplozoon > Eudiplozoon nipponicum. Next base: position 8,680 of record JAQBSW010007210.1, read on the forward strand.
ACATTGTTACTCACCACCTGCGCAATCAAATTTTGTTAAATTGTATTGCCTATATATGTATATGTGGCGAAAGCTGCAAACAGTTAATGTTCGTGACTGCATAGAAATTGTGCAGCCGACATTTCCAGTCAGGTACCAAGTTTGCGAGAATGCTAGAAGTGAGAGCTGCATATCTAAATTTGATTTCCGTATATGTTCAACGTGGTTTCTTCTCCGCTAATCAGTTTGCCGTCGTACACAGTTGATGATCATGGAAGGTTGAAACGCGTCAGTGCGTTGCGTTTGGCGGTAGTTTTGTTATGTTGTTCGTCGACTGGTTAAATACAATGGAGTTGGTGTTTACTTCAGGCTTGCAAACTTGTTTTACATAGTTATTACCACAACCCGCGCAATCAATTTTTGTTAAATTGTATTGCCTATATATGTATATGTGGCGAAAGCTACAAACAGTTAATGTTCGTGACTGCATAGAAATTGTGCAGCCGACATTTCCAGTCAAGTTCAATGTATGCGAGACTGCTAGAGGTGAGAGGCGCATATCTTAATTTGATTTCCTTATATATTCATTGCGGTTTGTTCCTCGACAGTCAGTTGGCGTCGTACTCTGATGATGATCATGGAAGGTCGAAACGCGTCAGTGCGTTGCGGCTGGCGGTAGTTTTGTTATGTTGTTCGAAGAGTGGTTAAATACAATGGGTTTGGTGTTTACTTCAAGCTCGCAAACTTGATTTAAAGCATTGTTACCACCACCCGCGCATTCAATTATTGTTAAATTGTATTGTCTATATATGTATATGTGACGAAAGCTGCAAACAGTTAATTTTCGTGATTGCATAGAAATTGTGCAGCCGACATTTCCAGTTAAGTTCAATGTATGCAATACTGCTAGAGGTGGGAGGCGCATATCTGAATTTGATTTCACTATATATTCAATGCGGTTTGATCCTCGATAGTCAGTTTGCCGTCGTACTCTGATGATGATCATGGAAGGTCGAAACGCGTCAGTGTGTTGCGGCTGGCGGTAGTTTTGTTATGTTGTTCGACGACTGGTTAAATACAATGGGATTGGTGTTTACTTCAAGCTCGCAAACTTGATTTAAAGCATTGTTACCACCACCCGCGCAATCAATTATTGTTTAAATTGTATTGCCTATATATGTATATGTGGCGAAAGCTGTAAACAGTTAATGTTCGTGACTGCATAGAAATTGTGCAGCCGACATTTCCAGTCAAGTTCAATGTATGCAAGACTGCTAGAGGTGAGAGCCGCATATCTAAATTTGATTTCCATATATATTCAATGCGGTTTGATCCTCGATAGTCAGTTTGCCGTCGTACTCTGATGATGATCATGGAAGGTCGAAATGTGTCAGTGCGTTGCAGCTGGCGGTAGTTTTGTTATGTTGTTCGATGACTGGTTAAATACAATGGGTTTGGTGTTTACTTCAAGCACGCAAACTTGATTTAAAGCATTGTTACCACCACCCGCGCAATCAATTATTGTTAAATTGTAGTCAGATTTGTCCGTTATAACTAAGCTCTTGCCTTTAGCAGTGCGTAGTATATTGATGTCCGAATTTCTGCTGATGCCTTTAAGGGGAATAAAAAGTTGCTTTGTAAATGCATGCTTTTTTGCGCGTTTTGACGATTTCAAATATTTCCCATTTTAAGACAAAGATGTATTTTTTCAATTTACATTGATATGTTCTACAAATATTCATATTTATTCCATTTAGAGAAACCCTCGATAAGAGTATATAAAAAGTTCTATTTGATTGTATTTTAATTTAGAATTTCAATCCGTAGATGGCGATGAGAATGCAGAGTTGAAGCGATACATCCAATTGGGTGAATTGTTCATTCCACAAGAAGCGCATGGTCTTGTGAATTTGGACAATACGTGCTACATTAATTCCGTGTTGCAGTGTTTGATAGCAACCGGTCCGTTCCTTTCCTTTGTGCACTTGAAGCACTCAGATTCTCTTAATTGCCAAATCATCAACAGATCTGATACGAATACCAGTGATGAAAGATCTGCTGTTTGCGCTCTTTGTGGCTTCATGAACCTCATACATTGCCATAACATATCAAAAAAAGACCAGATGAAAGACACCAGATTCTGTGATTACACTGACGAGGCTGGTGGAAAAAGAATAATAAATCCTTTCTACTTTATACAGAATATCAGAGGTATGGTTTCTGAATCCATTGAATGAAATATTTTGTGCATATACGTTCTGCGTGGTGAATAGTACTTTATACTTTGTATCTTCTCGTGAGGCTCTAGTGGATAATGACATAAAATCTAAATTTCTTCAGAATTAGTTGCTTACTAATAAGATTACCTATAGCCACATGTATAGTCCTTTATAATATATTAAAATTAAGATTACGTTCACAATTAACCCTAAATGCATAAAAATTAAAAAAGGCACGATTTTCGCAGAAGAGTGGGCATTAATGACCAAATATATTTTAAAATTATATTTATATGTGAAAAACGCTGTAGTACGTTAAATTTTCAGGTTCACTGCGTTTCGATTCGATTTTTCAAAAATATGTTCATTGTTGATAAATAGGTGGGAGCATCTACCTTGTCGCAAATTTGTTGCAGACCCTTTCCTGTCTAATCTGAATGCGTTCGGACAAATTAGCCTCAAATTTTCGTTTTCGTTGGGCGTAAATTGATGTAGACAAGACGCAATTCGGAAATTTTTGGATGCGTTTATTGAGTCCTTTGAAACGGTTTGGATGGCCTAATGTAATTCGTATTCAAATTCGTAATTGATGGCCAACAATTGATAATATTTTCTCTTTCCATTGGAAACCTTCGGTAGGATGATGATAATGTGTCGATAGTATTCGAATTAAATTAAAAATAACGTCCATCATGTGCTTTTTGGTGATGTAGTTTAAATAAATGTACTTTAAGTTTTGCTATTTCTGATGACTCACTGGTAGATATATTTGGTTAGTAACTTTTTCTTGGAACGAAAACAGACCTTTGAAACTGAGTTTTCTGCTTTACCAAATAATATTTTTCTTTTAAAGCACGAGTAAGGCATGTTTCTTGTGTATTTGCATTGTCGGTGTATGAGGTGAAATTTGGTACCTTTCCTCATATAATTACTCTCTGCGTTTTTGTCGATAATGCTTTTCGTATTAATCGACCTGTGATTATAATTATTGTCGTCAAGTTCATTAATTATCAATATAACTCCGAATGTCTTGCTAAAGTCTAAGTAATACAAATATGTATTTCACATAATACTTCATTCCTAATTTAATTCACAAATAGATTTTAATGCAATGTGACTCAAAGTGATTTCACACTGAGATCAATATTATGCAAATGCAATGTTTTTTTAAAGCAAAGTAACTCAATATAATTATTTATATTTGAAAGATCAAATGTATGTAAATAAATGTGTTTCAATGAGGCATACACCAACCTTAAATCGACAATGCAAGTTGTTGCAGTATTTTCGATGTTCCAAAACAATAAATTTTGATTATTTTGCTAATACATTTTGCCCTTTATAAGAACCATACTAATATGATAGTGCCCAGGTGCAACAGTGTCTTAACTATTTTCCACATGTAGCGTTATTACACGAACAAAAAATAGATTTACTATTTGTATTAAGTATAAATGATATCATTACATATTTCAATGTAAGTTTTAATATGAAAATGAGAATAAAGAGCGCTCGAATTATTTATTCTTATGAAGTTTGACTTGCAAATGCAAGTGGTAATTAAAAATCTAACGAACTCTACACAAAACCAGATTAGCCTTATTACACACCTATATTTTAACCTGTCCCATTTAGATTTTGGACTACTTAACACATCGCCGTTTAAATTTTAACACTAAAATTTTAATACTTTTGTTAACTTTTAATTATTCTCTTTATTTTCATTATTAAGCGTTGCGTTTATGTTTCCATCAATTAACAAGGAAAGATGCACATATTTATCTAATCGGACTTCTTTCACTGATGGAAGAATGCTGCGCAATTGAGTTGGGCATCAATCCTATCAGACAAATATTCGGTTGCGGTGTTCGTTCAACAGGTAAGCAAACATTTCTTTAAATCAAGTTTGCGAGCTTGAAGTAAACATCAATTCCATTGTATTTAACCTGTCGTCGGACAACATAGCAAGACTACTGCCAGTCGCAAGCAGTGACGCGTTTCGACCTTCCATGATCATCAACAGAGTACGACGGCAAACTGACTATCGATGATCAAACCACAATAAATATATATGGAAATCAAAGCTAGATATGTGGCTCTCACATCTAGCAGTCTTGTAAACATTGTGCGTGACTGGAAATATCGGCTGCACAATTTCTATGCGGTCACGAAAATTAACTGTTTGCAGCTTTTGCCACATATAAATATATAGGCAATACAATTTAACAATAATTGATTGCGTGGGTTGTGGTAACAATACTTTGAATCAAGTTTGCGAGCTTGAAATAAACACCAATCCTATTGTGTTTGTCATTATAAAGCTACTTTGGACAGTTAATTTCATTAGATAAAATCACCAGAGAGATTTGCGATAAACTATCTTTGAAAAATTAATTTTCCAAAGGCTTATGTTAACGTTTCGCCATAATTCTCAGAATAGCGCGGATAAATGTCTTCCATTTTATCAGAATAACAGGCGTAATAGAAGGAATTAACGAAAGTTCCATTATCTTGTCATTTTGAAAAGCTTATTTATATTGAGTAAATCATTAGAAAAAAAAGTTTAAACTTGATTAAACTAGGATGGCGAGTTAAATGTACAATTTTTATGTCAGACACTTTTTTTAATCCACCAAATGTGAAACAATCTTGGATTCTCCATTGTTTTTATATTTAAATTGATATGCATATAATTTATTTTACTTAAACCAGGTTTGTGAGCTAGGTATAAACACCAATGCATTTGTATTTAAACAGTCGCAGCATATAGAGAATATACTGTCGGTAATAATTTAATTATATTTTATTTTATTTTATGGTCAATATTGTTTACTTTAGTCACCTGTTATGTGTGCAAAAATTCTTTACAAACGGAAATGACGACTTTCAGTCTGACTCTTGAAATTGGATCTTCACAGAGATTAACAGTAAGTTAGTTTTTAACTCTTTTCAGTTTCTAGGGTTTAGATTTAGGAATCAATTTGCATTAGAAATACATAACTTTTCAATTTATCAAATATAATCACCTACATTAATAATTCGACTACTTCTACTACTAATACCCGAAATATCTGCAAAAATCATGATGACAGTGGATTCAAATATTTCGGTACGCAATCCGAAAATCAGGTAAACTACTACTACTACTACTACTACTACTACATTTATTATTATTATTATTATTATTATTATTATTAATATTATTATTATTTTATTATTATTATTATTATTATTATTATTTTTATTTTTATGGTTGCATACTACTACTATTAATACTACTATTACAATTATTCCTACTATTATTACTACAACTGCTATTATTATTATTATTATTATTATTATTATTATTATTATTATTATTATTACCACCCCTAATACCTATACGCTTTTATTTTTAACATTTTCTTGTTCATTCGGACATGGTGAAATTGATATAAAGCCAATAAGTTTATTTAAACGAACATTGACTACGCGGGCGGTGATGAAAATTACGATAAATTAGCTTGCGATCTTGATATAAAAACCTGAACCATTAGGTACATACTTTTGTCAGAATTAAATAAGATTTGCAGAGTATAGAAAAATCAATTCATCCAATAGACCTTTTTCGTCCTAATTGGAAGCTCATCACGTACTGGCTAGAATTTTCCGCGAACAGGGCTCGAATCTGGGCACGTCGGCTTCGGAATCTGGTGCTCCACTGAGCCACCCTGCCGCATACTACACACAATTTTCAGTTGTATACTAACTAATGTAACTCCTGTCTGTATATATTATTTTAGTTTTAGCTCATATGGTATCCATTTAGACCCAAAGTTTTAACTGGTCATTTCCAGTTGGTCATTAAACGGAGACCACACTACATGGGAAGTGGTATTGAAGTGAACATTAAATAATTAAACGAACATTGGTTGCGCGGGCGGTGATGGCAGTTAACTTTTAATCAAATTTGCGAACATAATATAAGTTCATGCATTTATCAGTATAAATTAAGATGTACACAGTGTAGAAAAGGAAATTCATTCAGTAGACCGGTTTTGTTCTTATTGGGAGGCAGGGTGGCTCAATGGTTGGAGCACCAGTTTCCGAAGCAGACGTGTCCAGGTTCGAGCCCTGTCCACGGCAAATCTGGCCAGTACGTGATAAGTTCCCAATAAGAACGAAACCAGTCAGCTGGATGAATTGCCTTTTCTGCATTATGCAATTCTTAGTTTATAATGGCATATGTAAGTAATTAATGGGTCAGGTGTTTATATCATGATCGCAACCTTGATTATATTAATTCGTTTACTTGCTTTAAAAAAATGCATGACATTAATTGTGTTTTGACCAACAAAATTCTTACACAAACTATTGGGACATCCGTGTAAGACTTCTCGAATCCTTGGTCTTTTCGCCTCTGAAATATCTTGCCGATTATTGGTAATGTTAATAGTTTACGTCGCCTAATTAATTATCTCTTTTATAATAAATCATTTTACCTTAGTGCTATAGGCATAAATTCTCATGGAGATAAAGCATAGCTTAGTATTAGTATTGTTCCTCCATTTATTGTTAAAGATGTATCCCTTTTTATGTGGTTTGCCAGCTTGCACACTAAACTACATTTGTATTACATTTTGATGAATATGCTGGTCCGAGAAATTGGATATTTTTGTAGGGATATCAGCGAACTCAGTCAAGTTCCAACAATTCGTTAAGTCAAGTTTGCGAGCTTGATTTAAAGAATTGTTACCAACACTCGCGCAATCAATGATTTTTTTAGATCCGACGATGTTATGCGTCAAGTACGATTGTGCATTAGATTATACTTTCCGCTCATGCTGCCTTTGGTTTATCCTTCTGGTCACAACTGAACTAATTTGTTACTAGGTTCGCAACACCTAATACACACTTACATATATATTAGTTCTCCGCAACAAACAGTATTTAAGACGTCATCTGTCTGCGGCTGATAAGAGAGTATCTATAATCCTTAGGAATAAATTGAATCATCATGCGACAATGTTTGAATATTTTTATAAGTACCGCATTAACAACTGAATAGATAAACGTCTTAACAAGAGAATATGATGCTAAGCTAAATAATTACTTTTAAAAAGTAATTAATAATTGAACCAATGCATGGCGACTCTCTTGTACAACGTTGTATACGCCAACAAGTGTAAAATTTTATAAAGCGGGAATCCCGATAAGAGTTTTCGTGAATGTTTAGCACTCTTCAACCTATAAGAATTTTAAGGTTCATTGTCAGATTATACGGAAATTAACGTTTTTTACGTCATATGCGTTAAGGAATCCATATAAATTTACTCACTATGTCGTTAATTATAAACTTGGATGGGTTGATAAAATGGCCGGTTTGGATTATATTTCGATATATGTCAATATAATTCTCCATTGGGCTTAAATACGTTCCTTGATGACAATCTTCGAATACTGGTAGAAAGCAATACGAAATGAAAACATGATATCATATGATAGCGTTCGTTCGTCGTCAACCGATTTTAAGTTCCAAAATTAATTATTCGAACTGAATAGAGGTGTTTCTATGAGACAACCGATATCCGTTCCGATATTTAATATAATTATGTAGTCAACTATTTTAGAGAAGGCACCACTAAATCTTGAACTTAATGTTAGATACTTGAATGAAATATTTTCTATGTGGAAATATTGTATATTTGAATTGAATATAATCGTTGAATTCACCAGCAAAATGTGATAAACGGCATTTTTATTTTTATTTAATAGGATTGCCTTGCGACTTATACTAGTGAAAACCCTTTGTCTGGAGAAAGTTCCTACAAATGTGAGCATTGTAAGAAACTGGTCTCGGCCATATGGCAAAGTAAAATTTCAAAGCCTCCACCTATACTTATTATCCAATTACAAAGGTAAGTCTAATATTTATTTTTTAAATTTTTCGCTTTCTAAACACACAGATAAATGTCTCACTGTAGCACTCTGAATTTTTATATTTTGAGCTGAATTCTTCAGAAAAATAATTACTAGCCGTGTCCGAAGATTACATTTCCTGTGGATTTCTCGACTGGAGATAAAAAATATTTTAAAATATTTTAATGAGCAATAATACAACATTACTGCTGTCATGTTGAGCTCAAAATGAATAAATTTGCCAGTCATAATATTATTGAGCCCTGAGTATAGTGTTTTGCAGAGGTTGCTATTCAATGCTAGTTCATTATGTAATGTTGTTATTTACATGTCATTAGAAGCTAGCATTCCATTTTGAGGGGCTTTTACATACAGAAAATGAATTCAATATATGAGAACGTGTTCGATTTAATTAACTATATGATCATTTCCTATGCTTAAATGTTTGCACTTACATCTCCTGCTTAAAGAACTTAAATTCATTTTAGTGTTTTAATGTGATAATAGAGTTGCTTTGACTCAGAGAATCTGTTTATTTTTGGTTACTTAAAATCAATTTTTACAATAATTCGTGCTCGCCTTTTACATTAAACCTTACGTCTACTTTAATCAATCTGGATCTTCTTCGCATATTAATGTTTAAAATCCACTTGCACATATATGAAAAATATTTTCAACGCGTTTGTAATTGTTCTTCATTCTGACACATAATAAAAAGTCGAGATGATAAATATTCGCTTTTTTTGCGGCTGTCCATAATGACACAATATACATTTTCTGGAATACGTGTTTATTTTATGACGCTTACTAAGGCTTTTTTCTGGTTTTGCGTTTGCCAGTTTTTTGCAATTGGCTTGTCGTGGCAGCTCATCTATATCATTGAAATTTTAATTCGTAAATAATATTATTCTACACTTGTTTAACACTAATTAATTACATGAGCTACAAGTGTCAGGAACCTGCAGCAAAAATTTGTTTTTACATCGTCACGTTTAGGGCGATTGCAGATCACGGTACAGTGACGCTGCGCTCATCTAACTTACGAGCACTATTCTACACACTTAATATGTCAAGAATTCTTCTGTTCAAGTGCTAAATGATTTGATGCCTGCATAGTTCATCCTTACCATTGACATTTATCATAAAATATTTATTCCTCAACTGTTAGCTCAAAACATATGTCTAATATTTCAAAAACTAATAGCATATTTCTTTCATGAGATATCCTACATATTTCTTGTATTTAGGCTCTCGTATGATCGAATGTCGACTCAAAAAATTTCATTTGACGAAAGAATTGATCTGAGGCCATTCATGGTTTCCGAGACAATTCCACAGAAGATTTCTGATTCTTATACGCCCAGAGCTTCATCAGATGAAAGAGCTGTAAACTATCGACTTTATGCAGTTCTTAACCACGAGAGAGAAAAGAGTGGCTCCAATCGCTTTGTGGCACATACACGACGTCACGGAAACTGGTTCACTCATGATGATAACTTGGTAAGTTACAAGGTTTTTTTCCCCGGTGAATGCATTCCTTGATTAGATATATCGTGCTTAGTATCAAGTTATTTCATTTAGGACTATGGAGAAATACAAAACAAAGACGTTGAAAAGTGTTACATCCGGTGGAGGTGCATTTTGCTCAACGCATATCTGCAACCGCTCGTGTAATTTCTGACACACCACACTCTATTTGACCATTTATCTTGCGAAAAATGTTCAAGACGATCATTTCATTTCACTTGCTTTTTAAATACCAATCACCATTAATTCTAGCCAAGGAACGCCAAATACCTTTACTTGGGCCTGTCTATGTATACCACTTATGTATCCAACTTACCAATCTACCGGGGAGCATTGGCAGTCGGCTCCATTTATAGATCATACAGGTCAGCACCATCTTTACTGGACACCATTACTCGCAATAAAGGTCACTTGAGCACGCCACACTGCACTCTAACTCAACATTTACTGTAAACAGGGCATGACGAAGAGTCATTTTCCATTTTCTTGCTGACATAGGGATTAGTGGAACTAAATAAACAAGTCCCACGATCTCCTACTATGTTCGCATGTACAAGTTTGCATGTATTTATACGTAGAAGATAAAAGATATATTCTCTTCTTAATTGCGCAATGTAGACAGTATATTAACAACCGTATAATTTTATACAGACCATTTTACGTTGTTAGCATACCTGTGAAGGCATGCTCTTTGTTATGTTTTTAATAACGGTTATCAAACCAATCTAAATTATAAAGTGCTCTAATTATGATAGGGCTTACAATGCTCTTTTCTTTTATTCAGGTATTTCTAAGAAACGACAGTTATGTTTATGATACAACACCATACTTACTGTTCTACGAAAGGATACTTGACGATGGTAGGGAAAATTTCGAAGACGAAAAAAAGATGCAAAAGAGTAAGTTACATGCTTCGAAGTTGAAATGTATTGCGGCCAAGAAAATTAAAAGGAAATATTGGAAAGCCAAAAGGGCAAGATTTTCCGATCGATCTACGATGTCAGACGATAGACTAAAGAAAACTGATTATACACGAATTACAAATCGATTGTACATTTATATCAAAACTGACGCTGAAACAAATTTAAACGATTCTGGGCAAATGCGGCATAACTCAATTTTAAAAATAATTTCAGCAATACTTGGCGACATTTGTAAACTGGTTTAATAATGCTTGTTTCATTTTTTAAAGGAAAATTTCCTATTTAACTGATAATTTAAATTTTAATACACGTGTACGCAATTTATTGTTTGAATAGCACGACTTATGGACATTTCAGTTTGGCTAGCTTTGCTTTGTTTACTTTTAAATGATGCATGTTGTGCGAAATGGAATTTAATGATTACCTGACCCTTTTTATATCCAATAAGGTGTTTGCATCAATTGTCTTCAATTCCGGTTTCGGAAACCATTTCAACGGAATGCACATCCCACAAACACAAACAAACATTAAGTCAAATGGTAAATTTAGTTTAAACCGTTTGATTTATAATTATTGGTAGATATCTTAAGCATAACTGTCCTTTCACTAGGTAAGTGTGTTGCATGTATTTGCGTATGTGTCTTCACGTGTATACTCATCAGAGTGAAACTACAGTGATATAACAACATACGACGATTCAGTAGATAAGCGTACACCACGCCCCTGTGTGCGTGGGCGTTCGTTTAGGCTGAGAAGTAATCAGTTACATATAATCATCTGTAAGTATATCACTCACCTAAGTGAAACTTATATGATAGTTGTCAATTACTCTGCACAAGTTGACCTATTTTTTACAGTAAATTTCCTAATGAAGTATTTACGAGTGAAATCCGGGTAGTGAAGAGGGTAAGCTATTGTGAAAATCCGGTAGCAAAATTTTCACGGTTAATAATTTTGAGTTAGTAAAAATAAAAATAAAGATAAAATGTTTCATTGGGATAGAAAGTTAAAATCAAAAAGGGTCATAAAAGAAATTCGAAATTGTTTACTGATAGAAAGATTATCGTTTTGTTAAAATTTGTTTAAAACATTACGTAATTCTTAAATTTAACAATAATAGATTGCGCTGGTGGTGGTAACAATTTTTTAAATCAAGTTTGCGAGCTTGAAGTAAGCACCAATCCAATTGTATTTAACCAGTCGTCGAACAACATGCGGCTGGCAGTAGTTTTGTTATGTTGTTCGACGACTGATTAAATAAAATGGAATTGGTGTTTACACCAAGCTCGCAAACTTGATAAAAAGAAAATTAATTTCTAAATTTTTTAAACTTTAACTTGCATTTCATTTAAATGAAAAAGTTAGATCTCTCAAATATTAACTGAATTTTAACATAACGAATAAATGAAATCACGATTTAGAAATACGCAAATTTTAACTGATTCTACAGAAAACTAAAATATGATTATGTTTGCTTTACTTTATTGTCGCGGACGATATTCAATTTATATTGGATTTTACTGAGAACGAACGTAATAATGAGATAAAGAAGGTTGAGATAGAAGATCAAAAATCCATGGAATAATATTTTTAAATAAATATTATTTCTAACAGCCGCTACAACCAATATTCTGAATTCGTTAGTGATATTTTCGCTCATCCAATCATAAAAGTAGATTTGACGTAACTAATCAGCTATATGTATCTTGATGTGACGCAACATGGATTACTTCTTTTGCGTAAACCTATATGATTTGTCATTGCCTTCACTTCGAATTTGTCCACAATTTTTTGATGTGTAATATTTTAAAACAAGTTATTTATGTTAAATACTGTTTGTTGCGGGGACTTCATATACATATGCAAGAATGTATTATGCGTTGCGAACCTGGTAACAAATTAGTTCAGGCTGTGACCAGAAGGATAAACCAAAGACAGCATGAACGGAAAGTATAATCTCATGCACATTCGTTTCGTGCTTACTGGCGACTCATCAGTAGGAGACTTTATATGATGTTAGCTTCACTACTGCAGGTTTACACATTCGTCTAGGAGATTGTACCGTCCTATTATTCCACATTCTTCACACAAATATACAGCGGGTGTAATACCGGCTCCTACGGATGAGTCGCTAGTAAGCACAAACGAATGTGCATGAGACTATACTTTCCGCTCATGCTGTCTTTGGTTTATCCTTCTGGTTACTACTGAACTAATATTTTACTAGGTTCGGAACACCTAAGTCAATTATGTTTTTTTTCCATTTCAAGTTGACTTCTTTATCAATTACTTTTTGTGCGTTTAAGCAGGGTTTAAGATTATTAATTGCGAATGCTTCAAAAGCCAGAAGCATTTTTTCAGATTCTGTTTTGAAAAGTGAACTGTCAGTAGTATATGCTCACAAATCGATGATATTTGTCCAAGAACTGAACATTTTTTTAATATACTTTAGGGAGATGCTAATTTATACTTGCTTCGAGCCTCTTTTTTATCTGCTGATATACGGAGCGTTGTAGGCTGATTGAAATTTCTATACAGATAATGGTTATTACGTCACAGAGACTCTGACTTTTTCATTTATTCGCATAATATTTGTTGTGTTGAACACAACACTCACATGTATCGATGTGAATTGAGCTCCAGTCGCTCGAATTACATTTCTTTATAAAATCTCAACGGGAAGATCATCTCCAAAGGAAACCTTTAGAGTTATACTGTGAGAAAATTTGTTTTCCTCCATATTGGTTTCAATTATATTAATTTGCCTCAAATTATTTTCAAAAAAACCAGTTGGAATTGACTATACATACACATGCATGCATGCATACAAACAGACATACATACATAAATACATGCATACATACATACATACATACATACATACATAAATACATACATACATACATACATACATACATGCACATACATACATACATACATACATACATACATACATACATACATACATACATACATACATACATACATACAAACATACATACATACATACATAAATACATACATACATACATACACATATACATACATACATACATGCATACATACATACATACATACATACATACATACATACATACATATATACATACATACATACATACATACATACATACATACATACATACATACATACATACATACATACATACATACATACATACATACATACATACATACATACATACATACATACATACATACATACATACATACATACATACATACATACATACATACATACATACATACATACATACATACATACATACATACATACATACATACATACATACATACATACATACATACATACATACATACATACATACATACATACATACATACATACATACATACATACATACATACATACATACATACATACATACATACATACATACATACATACATACATACATACATACATACATACATACATACATACATACAATACATACATACATACATACATACATACATACATACATACATACATACATACATACATACATACATACATACATACATACATACATACATACATACATACATACATACATACATACATACATACATACATACATACATACATACATACATACATACATACATACATACATACATACATACATACATACATACATACATACATACATACATACATACATACATACATACATACATACATACATACATACATACAAACACACATACATACATACATACATACATTCATACATACATATATACATATACACACACATACACACACGTAGTTTGCATTAATCTATGCTGTGAAAATAATTCAAATGCAGATTGAATTGCCTTTTGAATAACTATTACAAATAGTTTTAACTGCTAACACCTACATATCAATAAATGCGAAAAGTTAATTTACCTAGTATCTAATGTATGATTAAAGATTTTAAATGACATCTTTCCATTTTATAAAGTAAAAAATGATCAGTGGATTACTTACTATAGTAACAAATGGTGTAAGAGAAAGAGAGCATTGAAGTAATTAATCGCTTTCCATTAGAAAACGGATTAAATTAAGAATAATTTAGCATAAGTTTAGCAACATGAAAATGTAACGAACTCTAGAACTTCGCTACAAAACCTATCAATTTGTCCCAGAACCACATTTCTTCTTTACAAATATTCCGAAATATATAGAGACAAGTGGGATTATTTTTAACTAGAGGTGGTTTGGAAGATGAAAGAGATGTTGAAATCGTTGTTGGTTACTTAGTTATTCATCTAAACCACATTTCCTTACACCACAGTCGTTTGATTAATTATAAATTGTTCAATTTCAAACAATGCTTTATGAATAATTTTAAAAGTTCGAAAACACAAAATAGCAAAAACAAAAGCGAATGCAATAGACAATTAACAACAGTAGGCTTCATAATGGGCAATTAAACAACAATACTTTAAATTATCCCCAAGGCATTTAAACAGTAACATACCAACTGTAGGCAATCGCTTGGAGCGTGTCGAATAAGCACACGCTTGTGCGTGTATTCTACCATCCATTCATCATCTAGGCAATAAATGTTTTGCCTTCTTCACAACTAGAATAAAAGTGTTCATAAAAACTGAAGAGCGTAACGGAGCTTTTTCCAAAACGATGTCTACTAATCTAAAATTTTGCGACATTATATTTTCACGTATTTCGTCTCCCAGCACAGTATTGATGCACACTACAACAGCAACAGGAAGTAGAATTTCTTGGAATAAGACCATGTAGTAATCAAGATTTAACAAAAATCTTAAAGCTATTATTTCGAATGGAAGATAAAAGGCAAATAGGTGTTTACCACAAAAATGATTATTCTTGTTTTCAATAGTCGCTATGAGGTCGAAAAACTATTAACGATGATCGAGAAGAGCGTATGCTTTAAAAAGTTGAATTTAAGTAGAATATATATATATATATATATATATATATATATATTCAGTATAAACTAAATATTGTATAAGGCGTCAAATGCAATTCGTCAACTAGATCGATTTAGCATTTTCTGAAACCCAGCAAGTAGTTGCCAAAATTGTCGTGGATGGGATTTAAAAATATTGGGTTCAGAGCCTAGCGACTTATCCACTATGACTCCGAAGCCGCGAATTGCACGTAACTTTCATATATATATATATATATATATATATATATATATATATATATATATATAAATATTTGCGAATTCTGCTAGATGAATCCCATTTGAGAAATTTTCACAAAGGAAGAAACCAATCTAATTGATGAATTGCATTTGCTCTCGTAATGAAAAAACTTAGCTTAAACTGACAAGTATAGGTATATATATATATATATATATATATATATATATATATATATATATATATATATATAAGCAGATCTTGTAATATAAATCAGATGACACGGTGTTTGTCTTTTAATGGAAGAGCTGATTTAGCTAATTATTACTACACAGTCAATATGCATACCAAATAGGATCCAACTGAAGGAAAATCTGAAAAAGTACATGAGTTGACTTATCACAGAAAGTTTCATCAAGGTGCGGAACCATGTTGAGGTGAAGAGGATTAGCAGCGAAACTGAATTAATTGCCCGTGCTTCGAATCCCGGATGGGACAACCATAGGATGAGACTACTCTATTGGATAAATTGAATTCTCTATCTAACAGAAAGTTAAGATTATACCGACAAATTAAAAATAATCAAATCTTGCTGTTTCAATTTAATGCGTACAGCTATATATATATATATATATATATATATATATATATATATATATATATATATGCGTGTGTGTGTGTGTGTGTGTGAATGTGTGTAAGTGTGTGGGTTTTATGTGTGTATCGCCATTTTTTTATCTCCTCGATGAACACATTAAGAACACAAATTCACACAATAATAAAAACAATCATTTATTGAATAAACTCATTTATATATACTCCTTTTTAATCAAAATAGACTTTTGAGTGTTGATCACAATTTACGATGATAATAATGTCAATAGTAATTTAGAGAATCGAGGAAGACTTGTCTAGAAAATGATTTAATTCACGAAAATGGGGGCTATTCTTAATCTAACATTACGAACATAAACAAATAGCAATCTGACTAAACATTAGTCGCGCTTAAAACATGGCTGGTAAACTGAAATTAGTATTCTGTGTAAACAAGAATAATATGACTAGACATTATTCGCAACGTAAACATGACTAGTAAGCTGGAAATAGTTTTCTGTACATACAAAAATAAAATAAATAAACATAGTTAAGAGAGAGAGAAGTATATATATATATATATATATATATATATATATATATATATATATATATATATATATATATATATATATATATATACGTATGCTTATGTAAAATGCATTAATAAAAGTGTGAGAGTAGTAATGATATACCGAAAGAAATATTATATACATAAAGAATAATTCCTTATAAATTAATGCCTGAAATACATTACAAAATAAAGCCTCATTGCGATTACATCTAACAGGAGAATAACTTTAAACAGAGATATCTTATTGGGTACGAGAAAATAACAAAAACGACTTTGGAATAAGTTTTTCCACTCTTTTGTTTCCGAATTTTCGTGACTTCATTTCCAGTCCCATCTTCTGGACAGCTGATGGAGGGCTTCCGAATTAAAGGGCAAGTAAGAAACCATCAATCAAGTCCAAAAATCGGTGCACCTGGAAAAATGAAGGATTAAAGATTTTACCGAACTACGAGTGCTATCAATTGTCCCGCGCAAGAAAAAGGCGGCGAAATTTAAAACAAGGACAGCACTGCGTATTATAATTCAACATTTAACCAACTAAAACGTTCTGATCTGTGTTGCGTCTAACGTGACACTGTAAAAGTTGAACAATCAATAATTGCGCGGGCGGTGGTAACAATTATTTAAATAAAGCTTACATGCTTAAGGTAAACACCAATCAAATTTATTTATCAAGACCTCGATCAATATAGGAAAAGCATCGCAACTAGCAGTATTTTTTATGTTGTTTCAAAAGGCAACGAACTGAGATCAATGCTGTATTAGTCACAACACAGATCAGGTGATTTTTGAAACCTCAACTTTTCAAGAACCGTTCTAATATTTTAAACAACCAAAGTGCGTTTTCGCATTCGGCACAAAGCACCGAGTGAAACTTTCATCCATATTAGATCAGGAGCATATTCAAATTGTGGCATAAACAAAAGGTGTACTCAGAATGACGCATTCGTTTCGTGCTTGCTGGCTAATGAGAAGCTGGATCTATCTAAACAAGAAAAGCCAAGCTTTAGATTTGGTGCAACGGTTTAAGAGGAAGGAACAAATGCAGCATAGTCTGTTGATACAGTAACTGTCCCTTAGGTAAGTGTTCAAGAAAATAAGAATTAGGTCTCTACTGGGCCTTAGTGACCTAAAATTAGTTGGCTTCCTCATGTGTAAATAAGATCCTGCATATTATAATAGTTGCAGAGAGTTTTAGTTCCTTTTTAACAAATTATTTTAAAATTACTTTTATCAACACAAACTAATTCTTCGACTTTCATAGTTTTGGCGTTATTCAGTGACAAATTCTGCATTGGTACAGCAACAAGAATTTTGTAGGTCAGTTTTTGAGATATGGATTCAATTCTCTCCATGTTGTCGGTCAACACTGATGGAACTAAGGTTTGCCTAAAATGCTTTCGATCTATTAACATTGATTATAATAAATTAAATGGACGGAATCATAGAAGTACGAAGAACTGAGAGTATCTTTGAGATACAATCTAGCAGGCAAGAACATTTTGAAAGTATTCGTATCAAGTAAAATTAAAGCAACTCCACTCCAGCAGTAACACCCTGAAATCCCGATTAGATTTTAAATAACATATGTAAATATAGGTTCTATATTTAGCATCCATAGCTTAAACTTATAATTTGTATTCCTTTTTATTACAAAATTCGACAAAATATGACTTACTTCAATATTTGCTCGCCAACGATGGCTGGCTGACCTGGCCAATTCCAATTGCTTCTCCTTGGTCGAGCGACGTTTTTTGTAGACTATCTCGATCACAATAAGTAGCACTCCGGCAGCAATACCCGCAGCCACCATAATAAAGACACCAGCCATATTTGAAAGACCCAGAGTGGCCGGGCTCGACTCCGTTTTGATACACCCCTCAGCTTTTACGAGTATCCAGGTTGTGTCCAACTTCTCCATGAATCCACCTAAGCGGAATATGTGCGCATTTGAATGAAAAGGGAAACAAAATTTAGAAAGAATGTAAATATGTGTTTTTGTAACTATTATACTATATATATATATATATAGTTATATATATATATATATATATATATATATATATATATATATATAAATAAATAATATATGCATACTATCATTTCATAGACTCTGTACATATATTATATATAGTAAGTTATGTGAAGTCGCATTTTCGAGATTTTATATAATATTAGCTTCACTACTATATAGATTTACACATATCTGTCTAGGAATTGTACCGTCCTATTATCCCATTCTTTTACCCAATTTAGAGTGGATAAAGAGCATAATACTGGCTCCTACTGATGAGTCGCCAGTGAGCACGAAACGAATGTGCATGAGATTATACTTTCCGTTCATGCTGTCTTTGGTTTATACTTCCGGTCACAACTGAACTAATTCTTTACTAGACTCGTAACACCTAATACATAATTGTATTATAAGGCATATAGGCAAATACTATACACTTAGACCTGACTTTTATAGCAAGTGTTATTTCATTAAATTTTATACAGAGAAGCAATAGATGTATTCAACTAGTAAAAATGCATTTAACATATCCGCGATTTTCTTTCGTGGATGGTTGATTTGTACTCCCGATTTCGCAATGACCCGATTAATGCTCATTTCCAAGTACGCGTTGAATTCGGTGTCGTGGTGGCTTTGTGATGATTTTTCCTCTTAAACCGAAGGCTGCACACTTTCGTAATAACCATTGAAAATGAAGTTCGATCTAATCTTCTTTTTATTACGTTTCGGTACCTCAATACCAATTCCATTTCCAGATTACTTGTAACACACAGTAAAAAACTCACACGACCATATTTAAGCAAATTTAGTAAATAGACAATCCCAAAGCAAGATTTGACTGAATGCATATTATTCATCCTTGGTTATTCTGACTCTAAAGTACGAAATGTTTCAACAGTGGAAATCAAGTGCCATCATTTAATTCCATTTTTTCAGCTTAATAACACTTTAATCGTAACAAGACGTGTATTGAGAAAGTAAGGTTTAATGTTAAAATCTTTCGTTGTAAAGCAAAACAACTACATTTTTAAAAGGAGTAGAAAATTTTCCCTCAATCAAGTTAACTGACTTGTTCCTGAAATAAAATTTCCGCAATTGCATAATGCAGTTAGAAAAAGTCTCTAAAGGTAATTCAGGTAAAAAACAAAAAAAATTACCGTAAAATCAATTCACACATAGATAAAAATTTCAATATCATTTCTACACAAAAGAAAATATTCGTTTGTTAGTACAAACATGTGCAACTTGTATGTATGCCAAAAGCCTTATATTCAAAGAATATTTTTGATGTTTTGCCGAAAATTCCGAAAGTAACATGCTTCAAGTGAAAGTATATTTTGAGTCATGTATGGTACGGATTTCTAAATATCATTTTAACGTTTGCTCATTAGCACCAAAACGGATAATTTTATACACCGAAACAAATTTTAATTTAATATTTTTAAAATTTCATAATTAAACATGCGGAATTGAAATAAGCATAAACCTCGTCTGTAATAATTTACACGACTTTATAAAACAATCGTCAGTTAAACGAATAGATTTTTTTTCGGTTTTTATGTTTCATAACAGGAGAGAGTAATTGACTAATCGAATAAAGAAAATTTTGTTACAGAATTAAGGAGAGGCAGTTCCAGTTAGAATTTATATATATATATACATATATATATATATATATATATATATATATATATATATATATATATAGGATGAATTTCCGTCGTTACTTTATGCAATGCTCAGTTTAAACTCGCAAATATATTGATGTATAATAATACTTGTGTTTATCTCTATTTCAGATCGTTGATTTAAATAACTGATTGTTTAATTATATATCAAAATATGTATCTGGTTAGTCTTAACTTCAGATGTAACCTATTCGACATCGCTTTCCACAGAGAATTTTAAATGGCCACTCTCGTTCTGTCATTAGTGTACAGGCAACACGCCACTTGAAAAAAAGAGATATTGAATTTAAGTATTATAACATGATTTTGACTGTATATATTTTGTCAGCATATATATATATATATATATATATATATATATATATGCAGTAGTTCGGTCCTCGTTATTTTGTTTTATTCTTTCTTAATTAACGGTAGTTTAGCTATAATAAACCGCAGATTAAAAATATTATTTCTTTTATGTTCTGTCTGGCAGTTTCATTCAAATAAATTATTGATATAGGGCGTCAGTACAATAAAACATTTTTTATGGAAACACTTTTCACTTAAAAATTTAGTTATGCTATTGTTGTAGTCTTGAATTTATTAATTGTATGGTTTGAATATATTTATATGGTGATACACCCTGGACAGATGATTAGTTTCCATGTGAATACGGCATAGATGTTAGTTTGATCTTAACAGTCAATTAGTAATTATGCTGAAATGCTTATTATGCAAACATTTATATAACCACTTGTCATCTGTTTGTGTCTAGTTCTGATTTTACTTCCATGCATAGTTTAATGAATAGGTGGAGGAGAAGAAAGTTAATCTATCACACGGGTCAACCATTACATCTGAAAAATATCTGGTGTGATACGAATAAGTTTATATAAATTTATCAATCCATACAACCTGTATCTGTATATGAGACATTCTCGCCCATGAGTTCAGTGCACGCATTAAAACTGATCAGAAATAACTAAAAATTCAATTGGAAAACTCAACTATGCACTTAAAAAATCAATACGATTGGAAAATAATAATTATTGATGGTAAAAGACCATTGGATGTTTGCCTAAAATGTTTAAAATTTCCTTTTGGTTTTACGATTAAAAAATTGATAATTTTAAAACGCAACCAACATGAATGATTTAAAAATGAGGTACTTAACATTTCTACCTATTATTTCATATTTTTTGTAATAATGCCATCTTTATTGACTAGTAGAATGACGTAATATTACTCATACTGAGGTTTTAGAAGAAACCGAAGACTTACGTTCATGAAAGTTGAGAACTGCTTGTGACAACTCATAAATCCAAGGATTATCTTTCTCCATGGCGAGTCCGTAACCTCTGCGAGCAAACATTTCGCCGACAGTCACCAGATAGCAGTCGGTCGAGGCCTCATAATTAAGGCGTGCGCTGTCCCATATGAACGCTTTCAAGCTACCCTTGCGTACAGCCTTACAATGTTTAAAACAAAATCAGCAAAAATATATAATTTTATTTGATATTTTCGGGCTAAAATTATTATGGTGAGCGAACTACGTGTTACAGTCGAAAGTGATTTTGTGCTGTGATACATGTTGCAGCTACAACAGTTCAAAGCCTTATCATGGTAAACCCAAAACATTTACTGCAACCGAGCACAAACGATCATATTGGTTTGCCGACGATTGGAAATTTCAACGTCTCTGACGGAATATATCTTTGTTATGAAGCGAAAAGATTCGCCCTGTTTAACAACCAGCTTTCACTACTTTAAAATAAAAGGGGTCGAACTCAATCATATAACAATAAATTTTTCAATTTCGATAAAACTTAAAAATAAATAAAAACTTTGAACAGAAGTAAGTAGTTGTCCGTTGACTCGTCCGATTTTAAATAAAACAGCCGTTTGAAAGCGTTCAAGGTCAGCAGTTTGGCATTTCGAATGGACTGAACTGACAACGAGATTAGTTGACTACTTTTGTTAAAAACAATGTCAGATCTCGCAATAATAGAAAAAATAAATTTGGTCTCATAGATCTATCCACAGTTCACAAGGAAATGGTCATTAATGCACCAGAATATATTACATGCATATCATTAAATGATCATTTGTTGCGCGACGACATTAATAATTATTTAAATCCAGGTTTCGATCCAATATATACACATTCCATTGATATATATATATATATATATATATATATATATATATATATACATCTTTAAGTCAAGCCAGTAATGTATAATGTGAAAAGGCCATTCAACCCGTAGATCAGTTTCGTCATATTGAGACTTTAAATGTGCTGTTGATAATTTACAGACAAGACTGAACAAGACTCAAATCCGGGCACGTCTGCTTTGGAGCATGTGACTAACCACTTCGCTACCCTACCGCACGCTACAGAAAATTTTCAGTTATATACTAACTAATGTATTTTTGGTAGCCTTTCATTTTGGTGTAGCCCATATGACATCCCTTTGTACTCATATTTTAAACTAGCCACACCAAATTTGTCATTGTGGAACAGACACCACCCCACATGAGAAGTGTTATTGAATTGACCATTTATAAAATTAATCGATCATTGGTTGTCTGGGCGGTGAGAACAATTATTTCAATCAATATTGCAATATTTATATAAGCAACAATCCCTTTATATATATATATATATATATATGCCACAATAAACAGAGCATTGCATAATTCTTTTTGTTACCAATTGATTTTTATCACACTCTAAGTTACTTTTTAATAAGCATTTTACAAATGAGATCGTTTACAAATGTCCCGATACGCATAACAATAATTTGCAAAAAACGGAATACACTATATCTACGGAATGATTGAGGACAAAAATAAATATGCTATTTGCAATTATGTGTTAGGTGATGCGCACCTAGTAACAAATTAGTTCAATTATGACCAGAAGGATAAAACAAGGACAGTATAAACGCAAAGTATAATCTCCTACCCATTCGTTTCGTGCATACTGTCGATTCATCAGCAAGAGCCGGTATTACGCCATTTACCCACTATATATTTGGATGAGGAATGTGGGATAATAGGGCGGTAAAATCGCCTATATGAACGTGTAAACCTGCAGTTGTGAAGCTAACATAATTTAGTCTCGAAAATGCGACTTTAATTATTACTCACTCTATATAATATATATTCCGAGTCTGTATAGGATACCGACATTATTGTACCGAAAATTTACCGTCCTATTTTATCAAATTCCTCACTCAAATATATAGGGGGTAAAGGAAGTAATAGCGGCTCCTAATGATAAGTTTCCAGTAAGCACGAAACGAATGTGCACGAGATTATTCATTCCGTTTATGCTGTCTTTAATTTATCCTTCTGCTCATAATTGAACTAATTTGTTACTAGTTACACAATGCCTAATACATAATTGCATACATATTAGTTCTCCGCCACAAACAGTATCTAACTATTTAATTGAATGATGTTATGATTACAGCGAAATGTGATAATTGATATCGATCAAGGCCAATGTGTATGGATATACTGGATTAACGGGTGTATAGAAATAGTTGTATTTTTCAGTTTTGGAAATGACGAAATTCATCCTCGAGTTCACTTATACCTTATAAAACGTACATAATAATATCAAATATATCCTTATTGAGTAATAAAGTGTAAACAGTTTAATTACCTTTTCCTTATGGTGTGACACAGTGTTTGCATCCCCTTTCTACCTGAGTATTCCAGATATTTCGACTTCCTCTTTCGGAAGTCTTTTTCAATGTAAAGCACATCACACAAACAACATGACAAACAATATGTCAAGTGACATATTGACATATTGATTGTTAAATTGTTTGCGTGAAATAGGTTAGTTAATAGTTAATTTTACTGCAAGGAAACATATTTAGGATTATGCCACACGTTGATTTAAGAATAGAAGTCTAAGTTATTCTCCAGATAGATATATGTCACATACACGTCTGTTTATATTTAGAAGTTAAAAATTAAAGCTAATTTCAATCCCAGATATGCAAGTCTTAATATGTAAGTCACGATTTTCAACGTTAGATTACACCACGCACACAAAATTTAAGTAAATTTCGGCTTTATTTGACAAGTAATTAGCGATTTTTTGAGATTCAATTACACACACACATATATATATATATATATATATATATATATATATATATATATATGTAGGATTCAATGTACACATTTTAGATTTATCTTTACTGCATACTATACAAATTATTAAACAAATCTACCATGATAAAGCAAGGACAAATAAATTCATAGACTAGTTTCCTTATAATTGGCAAAACTGCGTAGCAGACAAAAATACTGCGGCCGATGATCGAACTGAGGATTGTTTAGTTGTAGTCAATTGTCAGTTCTATACCATATTATGCTTCTTAATCAAACTTTTCATCATGTGTATCTTGAATAGTAACACTTTAAAAAAAAAATTCAACTAACCGCTCCCTGATGTTCCATTATTTACCAGAAACAACACGGTGTGGAGAAGTGATGTTGAAATAAAGTTTAATTTCAGAATTTTATTTTTATATAATGTCGGTGCTAATTAAAAGTTGCGTAAGGTAATATGTTGAATTCACCAACGAGACTAGATTTTCCGATTTTGGTAACTTCTTGGTAATGGCACGAATTGCCGCAAACAGGGATATTATCTGGGAACATTTGATTCTGATTTATATTACTCTTAAAAAGTTTCCAAGAAGTATTGCATTTTTTCGCCGGTGTGACTCTCTGGTATATCACTGTACTTAGTCTTTTCTACCTTTAGTAAAATCTAGCAAATATATATATATATATATATATATATATATATATATATATATATATATATATATATATATATATATACTTTAAAGTCCATAAATTTACATATTTATCCAGATAAAAATTTTGGCTCTGAATCAAGTGTTAATTTGAAATTTCTTCTCCAATTTGATATATTCGAGAACAGGATAGCTAACTTGCGATTAAAATAAATGAGCACAAATCACTTCATAAATTGTTTTCTGGAGAAAACTAAAGCTAGTCTTGCTAAAACTGGTTCATGAATAATCACATTAATAAAAAGTTCTATGAAATTACATTAGTCAGTGGTATCAGTGATTTTAGTGGGAATGAGGAACACAAAGCTAGTGATATATATAAATAACACATAAGATGTAAGATAAGAATGCTTGTATTATTACTGTTGGCTCGTGCTATTTTATTCACATTGGAATTTATGCGATATTATCCATAACTATGAACTTGTACTGTCACTGCAGAATAGGAATAGGGTGGGCGGATACTAGACTCTGGCGCTATACGTTTCAACAGACAAATAAGAGAAACGTGTCAAAGATAAATAGCGTACTCCGCCTGTCAGACGAAATGTTGTATGACCGACGATAATTTTCTACTTGGCGCTGACACGGAAGTGGGCATTTTTCCAAGATTAAAGCGCCGTCGTGGAAACATTCATATTAGCTTATAAATTTAAAGCTGCGAAACATACTGACAAAATGGCCGTGAGTAGGATAAACAAAAATTACCATCGGATTAGGCAATCAATTGCCTTGGACATTTTTATTGGCAGATATCTCCAAAATTATCATAAGTAGAGACTGTTTAGCCGCTCAGTCCAGGTGGTTGTATAGAAAGTCCTGTCCACGTAAAGCTGTATCAATAGTTAAGTGAATTCAGCATGTGCTTAGGATTTTAAATTACTGTCACAAGCTCATAAATCTCTGAAAAGGAAAGTTGCTTCCATTTTGAAACTATTTAAGGTAAATCAATTAAAGAGGCGGGCTACAGTAAAACAAAGGACTGATATTGTCAAAAATATGCTCGAAGGTTCGCAACTTTACCATTTTGCACAGAGTAATCTTAAACTGGAAGATTATAAAACCGCCAAATTACATGATTTGTAATTCTCTAAATCAAGTTTGCGAGCTTGAAGTAAACACCATTCCCATTGTATTTAAACAGTCCTCGAACACCATAGCAAAACTACCGTCAGTTGCACGCACTGACGCGTTTCCACCTTCCATGATCATCATCAGAGTACGACGACAAACTGACTAGCGAGGATCAAACCGCATTGAATATATATGGAAATCAAGGTTAGATATACGTCTCTCACCTCTAGTAGTCTTGCATACATTGTACGAGACTGGAAATGTCAGCTGCACGATTTCTATGCAGTCACAAAGATTAACTGTTTGCATATTTCGCAATACAATTAAACAATCATTGAATGCGCGGGTGTTAGTAACAATTCTTCAAATCAAGTTTGAGAGCTTGAAGTAAAACGCAATCCCATTGTATTTAACCCGTCGTCGAACAACATAGCAAAACAGTTTAAATACAATGGGACTGGTGTTTACTTCAATCTCAAAAAATTGACTTAAAGAATTGTTACCACCACCCGCACAATCATTTATTGCTTAATTTTACTGTCCATGAGCTGTAAGTTTGTTAAAATGGCACACTTCATTCGCATATCTTATTCTGATCGTGTGAATGGACGACTTTTTGGAATTGTAAATTTCTTAATTCAGTTACTAAACCGAATCAGTATACTCTTCTGAATTAAATGAAACTTTTGATAGATGCGGTTTGAAATTAAATAAACTTAGCACCGCCCACTAAATACGTTTACCAATGGCATGGTTTCCACAAAATTATATGAGTGCCGTATCGGTTGAAAACATCAGCGTCGGTATTCAGATGATTATTGAAGAAGCTTTAAATGACTTGAAGAATGACGAAACTTATATAGACGTTATCGCTATAGCTAGCACGTCACATATAGACGACTTGAGTCATTAGTTCCAGGTGTTAACGTGGCCTTTCATTCCGGGTATTGCGTTATTCAGAAGAGGTGCATTTTGTCCAGGAAAAAGTTAACTTTTAAATACTGTTTGTTGCGGAGACCTAATATATATGCAATTATGTATTAGGTTTTGCGAACCTAGTATCAAATTAGTTCAGTTGTGACCAGAAGGATAAACTAAGGGCAGCATGAACGGAAAGTATAATCTCATGTACATTCGTTTCGTGCTTAATGGCGACTCATCAGTAGGAGCCGGTATTACGCTCTTTAACCACTTTATATTTGGGTGAAGAATGTGGGATAATAGGACAGTACAATCTCCTAGACGAATGTGTAAACCTGCAATAGTGAAGCTATCATCATATAAAGTCTCTCGACAATGCGACTTCAACGCTAACTCATACCATAATATATATATATATATATATATATATATATATATATATATATATATATATATATATATATATATATATATATATATATATATATATATATATACCGAGTCTGTAAAGGATACTAACACTATGGCTATTGTGTTAGTAACCGATAGAACATATTTTGTACCGAAAAGGTACATGGTACTAACACTATGGTTTCGAAATCGGAACATGGTACCAACATGATGGATACCAATTTATGCTATAGTTCACCGAAATTGAGAATTACAACAATTTCTGAACACCTGTTACTCCAATAAATCCATACACTCTGGCCTTGATCGATATCAGTTATCACATTTCGCGGTAAGCATGACATCATTCAATTCAATATATAACAGTTAAATACTGTTTGTTGCGGAGAACTAATATATATGCAAGTATGTATTAGGTGTTGCGAAACTAGTAACAAATTAGTTCAGTTGTGACCAGAAGGATAAACCAAAGGCAGCATGAACGGAAAGTATAATCTCATGCACATTCGTTTCGTGCTTACTGGCGACTCATCAGTAGGAGCCGGTATTACGCCCTTTAACCACTATATATTTGGTCGAAGAATGTGGAATAATAGGACGGTACAATCTCCTAGACGAATGTGTAAACCTGCAATAGTGAAGCTAACATCATATAAAGTCTACGACAATGCGAATTCAACGCTAACTCACACTATATAATATATATACCGAGTCTGTAAAGGATACTAACACTATGGCTATTGTGTTAGTAACCGATACCAACATTATTGTACCGAAAAGGTACATGGTACTAACACTATGGTTTCCGAGTCGGTACATGGTACCAACCTGATGGATATCAATTTATGTTATAGTTCACCGAAATTGAGAATTACAACAATTTCTGAACACCTGTTACTCCAGTAAATCCATACACTCTAGCCTTGATCGATATCAGTTATCACATTTCGCGGTAAGCATGACATCATTTAATTCAACATATGAGAGATAAATACTGTTTGTTGCGGAGATCTTATCTATATGCAGGTACGTATTAGGTGTTGCGAACCTAGTAAAAAATTAGTTCAATTGTGACCAGAAGGATAAACCAAAGACAGCATGAACGGAAGGTATATTCTAATGCAAATTCGTTTCGTGCTTACTGGCGACTCATTAACAGTAAAGAGCCGGTATATATATATATACATATATATATATATATATATATATATATATATATATATAGTGAAATGCCGGCCAGCTGTTCCCCGTATTTATCTGACCTTCAAAATAAAAGCTAGTAAATTATTTGGAGCATGATTTGCTTCAGAAAAAATAAATGACGATCCCAACAATATTCACATATATTTTTACCCTCAAATGAAATATTGAAAAGCATGGCTATCCATGCTTCTTCTTAAATGATGACAGCACGCGGTATGAAACCATCGAGTCCCGTTAATTTTGAATTAATGAACAATGGAGTTTAAATTTAACACAACCTAGTAAAATCTGGTCAGAATTTTGGCCAACCGATGCTAAAAATACGATCCATTTTAAAACTAGGACAATATTTGTAGACATCACTAGATTGGTAACATATAACGAATACAAATAGAAAATATTCAGCTTTACGAATTACCTTCATCTTGCCCAGTATCGCACGCATATCCATTAAGTTGGCAGAAACTCGACAGTTGTGCAACTACCATTTCTTGTTGAAAAACATCCAATGTCTGACGTCTTTTAACTAATATAAAACGAAGTTTGTAGGTGTCTGTTCAATAGGATTCTGGGCGGATCTTGATATGTGTTCTCATTACTTTTTCATATTAATAAAGACAAGAATTTCAGGTAATTTTAAATGTTTGCACAAATTCTTTTAACACGTCTAAAGTAAATGCCAACTTACGAAAAACGAACAGATATGTGTTAAAGAATTAAACAAAACAACAACGCCTGTTGTGCCTTGGTTACCTAGCGATCGAAACTTTCCCAAGCAAAACTAGATTATTTATTGATTAATAATAACGTAGCGAAGATTAAAATCCGGCCTCACGACCGGTGGATACTGGTGTATTTTTTATCGTCAAAGGTAGCATAATCTTTGCCGATATCGCTGATAATATCATTTTACTGTCCTTTTCGAATCCTAAAATCCGGTTTAACTGGAGAAAATTTACTTTTGTTGTCATTTGCTAATGGCGAATTATAATGGCTGGAAGGAAAATTAGACCTCTAGGGTTTATAATTAAGAAGTTAGCGACAGACCATTTAGAGAAATAAAAGCGCAATTTAACTATCATTCCACAATAGAAAAGGTCTCAAACTTAGTGATCGTTTGAGGCGAACATGCAACAAAAAACATTATTTTTCGTCACGTGTCAGTGAAACATCAGTTTTGGAATTGTTATATACTGCTTGTAAATTTTGTTATAATCTAGTAATGGCAAAAATATGAATTTTTCACCATTTACGCATTAGGAAAGATGCCCAATAAGGACATAGCCTACTTATAACATGGAATTACCCCAAAATCTGCATAAACAGAAAGTTTAATTAAATTAGCTTACGCGTTTAGTGCTTTTTGACTGCTTATCTGTAAATGGCGACCACATCGGGAACTCTTTTGTTTTGGCCCAAAATTGACAGGCTCTAGCTAGTTGTACCAATATTATTATCATGAACAGTAAAACCCACCGAATAAAGCATTAAATAAGTTTGGACCGTTTTTGTATCCGTTCAGGGGGAAGTTAGAAAAAGGCGAGCTGCAGTGTCACTTTCTTGGCTCTTAAAAAATTAAAACTTCAAACTGCCTTCGGTTGCACTCGATGTAGTGAAAATGGACGGTTTCGTTAATTCGGTCATAAGGCATATAACTCTTTGAAAATCTCCGAATAAGAGCTAGGTTTATAGATGCAATGTCAATTCTTAGCAGCCTAAAACAGTTTTTCTATCGCTAGATTCTGGGATAACTTTGATGATTTTTCTATTTAAAATTACAAATGCAAATTGAACAAAGTTATTGAATAAATATAAAAACAAATTGTCAGACACTTAATATGTCAATTTAGTAGCGGTTATTTATCTAGAAAATGAAAAAAATTCTAGATAATTCGAACATTTTTGTAGTATTTTAGAAATGAAAACAGCAGGCAAAATATACATAGTGTGTCCAAGTTTACTACTACGTTTGGCCTAATGCCAAATATTTATTAAAATGTCGTGAAAAATAAGATAGGAAAATACATTTCAAAAAGCCAATTTAATTAATAAATGAATAGCTTCATCACCATTCTAAAACTGAATTTTGATCATAATTATTAAATAAGGACAAATTAGTTCCATAAGAAAAACATGGTCATAACTATTGAATTAAACAGATCGACACATACAATTAATGGACGACGACATCAGTTATTGTCACAAAAGCCGCAAAATACTTTATGACATTGAAATACATACATACATACATACATACATACATACATACATACATACATACATACATACATACATACATACATACATACATACATACATACATACATACATACATACATACATACATACATACATACATACATACATACATACATACATACATACATACATACATACATACATACATACATACATACATACATACATACATACATACATACATACATACATACATACATACATACATACATACATACATACATACATACATACATACATACATACATACATACATACATACATACATACATACATACATACATACATACATACATACATACATACATACATACATACATACATACATACATACATACATACATACATACATACATACATACATACATACATACATACATACATACATACATACATACATACATACATACATACATACATACATACATACATACATACATACATACATACATACATACATACATACATACATACATACATACATACATACATACATACATACATACATACATACATACACTACATACATACATACATACATACATACATACATACATACATACATACATACATACATACATACATACATACATACATACATACATACATACATACATACATACATACATACATACATACATACATACATACATACATACATACATACATACATACATACATACATACATACATACATACATACATACATACATACATACATACATACATACATACATACATACATACATACATACATACATACATACATACATACATACATACATACATACATACATACATACATACATACATACATACATACATACATACATACATACATACATACATACATACATACATACATACATACATACATACATACATACATACATACATACATACATACATACATACATACATACATACATACATACATACATACATACATACACTACATACATACATACATACATACATACATACATACATACATACATACATACATACATACATACATACATACATACATACATACATACATACATACATACATACATACATACATACATACATACATACATACATACATACATACATACATACATACATACATACATACATACATACATACATACATACATACATACATACATACATACATACATACATACATACATACATACATACATACATACATACATACATACATACATACATACATACATACATACATACATGCATAAATACATCCATAAACACGTACATAGAATTTTTACATAAAAGGAGATATTGGATAAAAGATTTTGAACAGCATATGCGAATAGAGCAGAACGAACCTTTACCTCTTCAGTAGATGTCCGTTTGCCACTAAATTTGGATGGTAAGAGTGATGTCCGACGTCATCAAGTAACTGATATCGCGAATTAATGGCCTTCTGTCCGGAGCTTGGCAACCCTCCTTCCTAATTTAAATTATCACCAATTTACATTTTAAATTTGACGAACAGGATATTTTAATTTGTTCTATCCAACCAAAGCTATTTAGGTTTAAAACGATTTCATGATGAAAAATGAAACAATAAAAAAGCGACCGAATCTAGTTGGTCGGCTTCGTAAATTATTTTCTTTACTAATGCCTCCCGACGGCACACAGTTGGCAGAAACAAGAATGAATACACTGATTTTAAGAAAAGGCCAGCTATGATGATATCATACCTGAGTCTCCGCGATCATAAATCAGATGCCGCTAATGTGCTGGACTTGAAGAAGAGTGGCGCAGATTGTCAATGACAGTTCCAGCAAAGGCTTATATGTTTGAACATAAGATTAGCAGAAGCCTTCCGTTCATGTTTTAATCACCAGTAATTTCGCAATAGGCAAATGAATCTTACTGGAAGAATGCAAACAGTGCATTCTGCAGTACGATCTCTTCAGGCTCCAATCCTAAACTAACTATAACGTGACTGGGTGTTCGAGATGGTTGATTTTAGGATCCTACCAGGTCAATACATTTTTGAGTGCAATCAATGATTACCTGGAGCTCTTTCTTATTTTCAACAATCCGTGTTATGTTATTAATGTATTTGAGGTTAGTAAGTCAGCCACCACCATTGATGGCTCATCGGAGGAGCAATAGTTGGCAATAACCTCAACAAAGACTTCGCGTGCCGACTTATTCCCGTTGGAATTATTGAGAAAATCTTTAAAGGTGTAGAAAGGCATTATTTGTGCTAGAATATATGCTATTGATTCGTTTTTAAAGGAATTAAGCAATTGAACTATTTTCAGCCAGAAGATCAGCATTTAGTGTAGCCCGTCATAACATCTTGCGTTCCCACAGTAACAAAAATGACAGATTAATATAGAAAAGAAACGAGTTTTGGGGCCGCTGTTGCGACCTAGTACACGTATTTGGTATAAACACCTCATCTATCTGACACGAACAAGCGTCAGTTTACAAAACCCATCACTAGCTAGGCGGTCTCCTGGCCATTCAAAGTGCATAGCTCAAACAACGAATAGCAATACGTAACTGGAACGAAGTAC
>JAQBSW010007211.1:0-42461 GCA_029291075.1 Eudiplozoon nipponicum
AGCCGACTCGCTATATTAATATATATATATATATATATATATATATATATATATATATATATATATATATATATATATTGATAGTTTCTAATTTCACCATTTTTTAAAATGTAAGAACAAAACAACGTACTCCATGGAATAACATTTATTAATAAATCTTATTTCTACCAGTATCTACAGCCATTATTCTGGATTCGTTAATATATTCGTGCATCCAATCCCAACTGTACATTTGTCGTAACCAATCCCCTCTTAGCTATGTCTCTCTTTGTTTTACGCAATTTAGACCACTCCTTTTGCGTAACATCATTTGGTGTCATCGCTTTCATTTTAATTGTGTCCGTAATGGATGGGGGTGTCATATTTGCGAAACTTTGGCTATTTTTGAAGGCATGTCAGTAATGTCTTTGTTCCTGTCCAATTTAATTTCTTTTTGAATTATTCTCTGCACGTTTAAGCAGGGCTTCAGCTTATTAATTGCAATAGCTTCAAAAGCCAGAGGCATTTTTTCTGTTTTTGTTTTGCAGACCTGAAAATTTGTGACTAATAAACAGCATGTCCTGTGAGTAGTACATGCTCGCAAATTGCTGATTTTTGTGAAGGAGCTGCACAGCTCTAATAGTTTTTGAGGGATATGCTGATTTATTCTTGTTTCGAGCCTCTTTTTTGACCTGCTGATGTACTGAGCCTTGCAGGTACATTGAAATTTGTATACAGACAAAGGTGTTGACGTCACAGAGAGGCTATCTTTTTCATTCGTGCGCATCAGTTTTGTTGTGTTGAACACCACTCTCACCTAAATTTGCTTCGCGAAGCGTTGAGAAATAATGGATATCCGGCCTGGTTCATCGAATACAACTTGAGGCAACGCAACAAAATCGTGGCCAATTTGGAAGAAAAGCAAACTCCCCAGATAGTAACGCTTAGTGTTCCCTTTGGAGGTGATCTTTCAGCGGAAATCTTCAAACGAAAAGTAATTCGAGCGACAAAAGCACAGTTTCCATCAATACAGGTGAGAGTGGTGTTCAACACAACAAAACTGATGCGCACGAATGAAAAAGATAGCCTCTCTGTGACGTCAACACCTTTGTCTGTACCAGTTCTGGCATTAAAAGGCGCATTCAGTAATATTTATGCGTTTTATTTATAGCCTAAACTTAGTATTAAACAGCAAATGTAATTTATATACTAAAATGGTGGCGTGTTGGATAAGCTGCACGAATAAACCAAATGCTCCTGACTCCAAGTCCAGTTCGCGTTAATTCTAGATGATACTTTTGAGTGCTCAAAAACGTCAAAACCAATCATTTAAATGAATTGTATGTATATTTATGTGGATGATGTTAGTTTATCTTTGTTTTGAGCTTGTTGTTTGAGCGGCCTATTTTTAGGGTGTTAAACGTACTCTGAGATATGTCTATGACTGTGGAAGCATCCTTCATGGGGTGGCCGTCGTTTTTAGTAATTTTTATCGTTGTTTGGTTATGCAAAATAATCTTACATGTATCGATGTAATTTTCGCTCGTTGTCGTATTCTCTCTCTCTCCCTCTTGTAGATCAGACATTTTATACCACAGTAGTGACAGGGAGTCAACTAACACAACCTCAGCCTTGACTAAGTGTAGGAGATACATCATTCTTTTACAGCTCGCAGTAATCTATATACTAGAAAAGAAGTTTTCAATTGATTACGCGGCAGTAATATATTATTGTATGAAATGATTATGATATGTGATTTATTATGATGACGAATAATGTTAACTGCTAATCAGTGGCATGTACACATTATTAGGCTAATCATTATTTATAATCATTTAGCTTTAGGCAGGAAAATGTGTTTTACACAAAAACATTTATTTGTGGTTTAAATTACAAGTACTAGTGGTAACTAAGAGCAAACCGTGGATAGACTAGAGTTTCTAATGTCAATCTGTTGAATTAAACATGGTTAATATGTCGCCGATTATATCGTTTTTAGCAGTCTTCATTTACATGACCAGAAAAAGCACTTTGATGTAGCGTCAAATGCATTCTGCTTTACAACTAGGTGTGAATACATTTTCATTTAAGTAACACTTTTTAAATTATTAGAACCATGTATATTCAGATACGAGAAGCAAACGAAAGTTTGATCATATAACCGTACCTTGACTATTGCAACAATCAACTGCAAAACTCAACCGTGCAGTTATAATTGCTTACTAACATTTTCATTACAGTACACTTGAATATTAAACTGAAGTTGTATGGAAGAATTTTAATGTTTTTATGTTTTTTGGTAAAAAGCATGGATTATGAATGCTAATTCGATTCGTCCACTATACTGTCCTAGTTCTTATTCGTTACTCATCACTAGTTTCATAAATTGATGTGGCGGAGACTTTAACCAGAGTACATTTGAATTTGAGTCTTGGAACTCATCTCCTACGCCATTTCGTGCAGCTTTCTGATTTATGCAAATGTTCTTAATCAGAAATTTCCACGTGGAAACCTTCCAGTATCGATTTTAACCTAAAGTTCCAACGCGCCGTTCCTGTTCTTTCACTAAAAGACAGAAACCATGCTACCTATGGATGCTATATTAAATTGATATGTAGTGGCAAGATTTTATTATATACTTTGCGGATATTACCGAATCAGTGCATAAGTTAAAATACCAAATTCACCAAATAGACCGATGTCGTCCTTAATGAATAATTATATTGTTTATTTAAAAAAGTAAATTTTTCTTAAAGTGTTATTAAAATCAATTATTTATTGTTAAAAATATTTGACATTTTTGAGAAATTATGTGAGTTCGAAACTATAAATAAAGACGTTGTTTAACTAGAACCGTCAACGGCGGTCTGTGGGTGTTTGATAGGCTTCTAAATTGATGCCGGTAGTCATGATAAGACGTGCCCACATATAAAAAATCCAGGAATAAGTGGACGGAATGTAGCTTGTGTCGCTACCTATTCTGTACTGGAACAGATTACCTTAGTGGGCTTCTAGTAGCTTTTGTTGGATCTTATTTTCGCTAAGCCAAAAGGGGTAATACCGGTTCCACTGATGAGTCGCCAGTATGCACGAAATAAATGGGTACGGGATTATATGTTCCGTTCATGTATTTGTTTTATCCTTCTGGTCATATTTGAACTAATTTTTTATGAGTTGCGCTACATGTATTTCATAATTGCAAACCTCAGATATGTATGCCTATCGCTGCTCCATCCATTTGTGTGAAATCTTAACCATTTTAACTGAATTTAATCTGTATTTTGAGCATATACAGGAAAATTTTAGATGATTTGTATGTATGATGAATAATAGGTGGTTTCTATATATGAACATAAAGTGGAAATCGATATTTGTGCCAAAAGTGATGTTTGTGAATAGAATTCTGACATCGGAAGAAATAATTTTTTTAAATTGAAATTTTACGTGTGTACTATTTTTAGGAGGTTAAACTTATCGCAAATACAATTT
Source organism: Eudiplozoon nipponicum (assembly GCA_029291075.1). NCBI lineage: Eukaryota > Metazoa > Platyhelminthes > Monogenea > Mazocraeidea > Diplozoidae > Eudiplozoon > Eudiplozoon nipponicum. The sequence goes on from JAQBSW010007211.1 coordinate 3,469, forward strand.
TTCGACATTTCAATTTTGCTGTTGGGTGTTGATCATTGACATTATTGGTCTTAATGGCGACAAGTTGTTTGTTCCAACTACTTTGAGTACCTTCAACATGCCGTACATTGTGGCCGCGCGCCGCCCGACTGTTTTTGATCGTTTGAGACGATTCATGGTGTTATCGAATTCATTATAATTCGCCTCGTAGATTCTTTGTTGACTTGCTTCACGCGAATTTTAAATCGCTTATATTAAATCGTCAGTAGCTTCTAGACAGTCGCTGTTTACTTGGCATGGTTTAAATTTATTCTTATCATCTAGAACATTTCTCAGTTAATTTGTATAATCATTGTTATTCATAAGAATAACAGCAGATTTGTCCGGCTTCATTAATCTACCTTCATTTTTTGTGTCCGATTTCTTGTGTCCTACTCTGTGCTCACTATTTATAAAATTTAATTACCTGTGTCTTACTTTAAGATGCTCATAGTTTAGCTTTAAATATAGGGCAAATAAATATTCTTAAATTTCAGATGTGACATCATCATATAGGCTTTTCGATGTGGCTTTTATTTTAGTCTTTGTATTCTGTTTTTATTGTTTGGCAATATAAAAAATGTCCTATTTTCTCGTAGATTTTACGGACTATTTCGTTCTGATTTGACATATGCAACTAAAAACATTCTAGAACGATTAAGAAAGAATGCAATAGAAACTGCTTCTTGAGTATGTGGACAAAGAGATCTCAGAGTTGGAATCTCGTATCAGTATCCTTCATCCAGGCAAACTTGCAGTTTTGAAGAGTGCTGTTACTGGCTTGGCTATTAATGCTGTCATTAGAGAAATTGGAAAACAATACAGAGATATAGTTGATAATGACCAATTATAAAATGCATTTCCAGTGAACCATGATGCAATCATTTTCAATTATACGGTTTTGGCCATATTCGAATATCATTAACGAGTATTATCGTTTGGACCAAAATTCTGCATATTGCCAATAAATAAAAGCTAGACGAAGGAAATTAAATAAAAATTTACGCTGGAGTCTGTATGACGATTCCGCATTATGAATTTCATAAAACGATGGATTTTGCTCTCTATTTAAAGCTGAACGCCGTGTTGACAATGAGCATTGTAAATGTGGACACATGAAGTTCAATTTTTAAAAGAGCGAGCACATAGAAGGACTCAAATAATTGCCACAAAATTACGAATTTAGATTAATGGAAACGGCCAAAACCGACTGTTATTTCGATTATCAGCAATGATTATATAAATATACTGAGCAATGTAAGTATGTATTAGGTGTTGCGAACCTAGTAACAAATTTGTGCAGTTGTGACCAGAAGGATAAACCAAAGGCAGCATGAACGGTAAGTATAATCTCATGCACATTCGTTTCGTGCTTACAAACAGCATTTAACTGAGCAATGTTCTTGATGATAAACACAAATTCAAGACCTGCCAAGTAGACAAAGACACACCAGAAACTACCGAGGATTTAATATGGCATGCGAATAAAAGTGCGTGTGAGACAATTAATAAAACAAAAACCTACGAGGCGGAATAGAAATAAGCTTTAAAAGAAAAATTTTTCACGACAGGGAATAAATTAGTTGCCTTTTTCTCGTGTTGCGATACGAGATGTTTGCATCCGCTGTCTACATGATTTTTTCAGATATTTGGACCTCCGGATACGGAGGTCTTCTTTAATGGAAAGCACATCACAAATAAATTTTGACAATTAATATGTCAAGGGAAACATTTCAGTCTAAACTGCCAAATTTATACTTGTTGTTAGATCTCTTAAGTATAACTTGTTTTTTTTACAAGGTAAGTGTATGTCAAATTGGTTTGTGTATTTGTCTGCATGTGTACACACATCGAAGTAAGATTACAGTGATTTAATAACAACTACTGACGTCTCACTAGGTAAGCGTACGTCATGCCTGTGTGTATGTGTTCTCGTTTGTTTTGGATTGAGAAGTAATCAATTACTGCACGTGTACACTCATCCCATTGAAATTACAGCGATATAGCAACATCTTTGTTTGTTTTTGGATTGAGGAATAATCAATTACTGCACGTGTACACTCATCCCATTGAAATTACAGTGATATAGCAACAGCTGACTATTAACTAGATAAGCATATGCCACGTCTGTGTGTTTGTGTGTATGGTTGTGAGCGTTTAATTAAAACTGATAAATAATCTGTTACACATAATTATCAATACATGTATCTGTCATTCAAGTGAAACTAAAATGACAGCTGTCATTTCCTATTTGCACATGTCAGACCTATTTTTACACTTTCTTTCCTAAATGAAGTAATTACTAGTGGCATCCCGGTGAAAAGGGGGCAAGATATAGTAAGTAGTTAAGAGTTAGCAAAATTAAATTAGTCAAGGATAACGTGTTTTAATCGGATAGAAAGTTTAAATTAAAATAAAAAAGAGTTATTAAAGAAATTTGGAAATTGTCCGATAAACATAAAATTAATAGTGCAAAGAAAATTTGCCTTTATTACCCTCCTATCATACAAACAAATGTTTGCTAAAAAGCGCTACACTAACAACTGAACATAAGATTATAAATAAAAAAGGTAACTAACAATCGAGAATGAAATTATAAGATAATCCGAAAACAAATTAGGAGATATTGAATTACTCACTAAAATAATATTTTCATGCATTACATGGAGAATAATCTCTTAGATATGACTCCTCTAAATCCAAAATTGTATGTACGATATTTGGATTATATATTAATTATTTGGAATCACGAGGAGGATCAACTGATAAATTTATTAGACATAGAATATCAGGTGAGCGAACTGAAATTTACAATTGAAAATGAATCATGTGGCGAATTACCATTTCTGGATGTCAAGTTAATTAGAAATGGTACAAAACTAGAACTGATGTTAATAGGAAGGATACTTTCCCAGGTATCCTTCTTAATTTCAATTCAAATCACCCATAAAGAATGAAACTCGGTATCTTAAAATCGATAATAATAAGAAGCTTAAGAATAACAGATAAAAAACATAAGGAGATTGAATTAGATATTCAGTGTTAATGGGTATCCTCTAAAGTTAATTGAAGCAACTATAATGAGCGTAATAACTAAATTTAACCTTGACCGGAAGTACGTAAAGTCAAATAAAACAAATGATGATCTGAGGATAATGGTAATACCTGATTTTCAACTAAGTAGGAAAATCAAAATGGTAGCATTAAAGTAAAATTTACGTACTATTTTAAAACAGTCCCTTACTCTAGGTATTAAACCGCATGCAAGTATGGCCATGTTAATAGATCTTGCACGCCATACATTAGAGAAAGGACACACAATTAGTTTGCATGACTGCAGACGCATACCAATTTGTGGCCGTAGCAGATCGACAAGATTGATTTGAGAATGCATCGAAATTAAATCGAGAAGTGACAACATGAATGAACCAGCCGTAGAAAAATCACTGGGTCCAATTTGAAATGTAGAATTAAATAATGGTAGGAAACGAAGGTTGTAAGAAACAGAATCAGAAACTCGCTCAAGTAAAAGAATAAGAACACTGGACTGCTATTAAATTACAGCGGTGGAGGGTGAGTAATTCAACGCACAGTATTTTGCCCCCTCCTCACCGGGATGCCACTCGTAATTATTTCATTTAGGAAAATAAGTGTGAAAATAGGTCTGACGTGTGGAACTAGGACTTGACAGTTATCATTTTAGTTTCACTTGAATGACTGATACACGTACTCATAATTATATGCAACAGATTATTTCTTATATTACAGTTAAATACTGTTATTTATTTTACTGTTATTATATCTTAGTCTTAATCAAACGCTCACTAAAAGGCACAAACACACAGACGTAGCATATGCTTATCTAGTTAATAGTCAGCTGTTGCTATATCGCTGTAATTTCAATGGGATGAGTGTACACGTGCAGTAATTGATTACACCTCAATCCAAAACAAACGAGAAAACATACACAAAATCATGACGTACGCTTATCTAGTGAGACGTCATTATTTCTTATTAAACCACTGTAATCTCACTTCTATGAATGTACACATGCAGAAAAATACGCAAACCAATGCGACATACACTTACTAAGTAAAAAGACAAGTTATGTGTAAGAGATCTAACAACAAGTATAAATGGGGCAGTTAAAACTAAAATTTTCCACTTGACATATTGAATATAAAATTGTTTGTGTTATGTGCTTTATATTGAAAAAGACCTTCATATCCGGAGGTTGAAATATCTGGAAAAATGAGGCAAACAGCGATTGCAAACATCTCGTCTCGCAACACGAGGAAAAGGTAACAGCATATGTCGTCTCAAACCAGCAAAATAACTCGGCACCAGTGTGTGGCTTGTCTTAGGTGCTTAATGCAGTTAGAACGCGAAAATTGCCGAAATTAAGACCAATACTGTGAATAATCAACACTTCTTAGCACTAACTGGCGGATAAACTAAAATTAATCCTACAGCCAATATACATTGGATTGTCAATCGATTTTACTTGCGATACTTTAGACTTCCTAAATAGAGTAAACTCATGCAATGTCAAGAATAAAATAAATTTAGTTCGATACTGGAAATCTATTCATAATCCTCTAAGTGATTTCCTCTGTATGTTAATCGATAGAAAACAATCAATTCATGTGCAAATTCTCCTCAGTGAAGACACTTATGTTGTTCAATTCGATTTTGGAAGTCAATATCTCACATAGGTGGATGCAGCAGAGATGGGCAGTCCGTTAGAAAGTCTATTAGCTGATGTGTGCTATTTATAATTGGAAACCTCAAAACTTCAACCACTTATTAAAAATGCTGCCTTACATGTTTGAGGTGTCTCGATGACGGCTTCATTATTCTAAATGAAGATATCGAAACAAATGGCATGTTTAAATATTTCGACAACATGGACCATCACATTCAGCTTACTTGCGTGCTCGATGGCTCTCGGTCTAGCACACATCCTTTCCTAGAATTATTGCTAGTGACACAATAATATGGCAGGCTAAAAATTAAGTTGCATAGAAAGCAGACATGGACTCTAATACTATATTCACTACCACAGCGCTGTTCCAATTTCCCAAAAGTGAAATTTGATACGCATTCTGTCCTACAGAATAAAAAACAGTCTGTTCCATTAAATGTCAATGTCAAGAACTGACGGTGCTTAAAGGTTTATTGGAAAATTAACACCCGAATTAATTTATTGAGACGAACGTGACACGGACAACGACAAAGTGCAATGAAGCTGAACAAAATAAAATTACGATATATAGTGGGATACTTGAAAATTGGGACGCGCATACGAAATATTTGCTTGAAAAATTAAAATATTAATATCTTGAATGCCTAATAAACAAGTGATGCTTTCTGAGCAATAATTCGTCTAATACAATTGTGAAGGATATGCTCTCAGCCATCGAACAGTCAAACATTGTTTATTTATGCCATAGCTGCTCAGTGTGCTATTTAGGCCGAACTGGTCAGTTACAAGAGTAGAGAATTAAAGGGCATATTAGAATACTCTTCGCTGGTACGTGGAAAAACGTGTCCACATTATCTTGACACATTGTTTGTAACAATGAAATTCCAAATCAGAAGGATTTCCAGGTATTCTTCGAAGCAAAATTAGTAAAGGGATTATGCACAACGGATACTGTTTTATTCAGCATCCTTATTCCTCAGGTAAAACTAAAAAATAAGTTCATAATATTTTGAATATTAATTGATGAATTTTGTGTGCGCGTTTGTGCGTGGCCCAGCATGTACACTATCCGCTGCCTGGTTGTTGTTTATTTGTGTTTGATCAACTTTTATCTCTCCCGCGTTCCGTAAGTGCACTATATTATGTTCCGGATATTGCAGTCAAGATGAGTTCTGACTAAAGGAAAGAGCACTTTTTTTATCTGGGTCTCAAATTCCCGTTTTAGAATGAAATTATATTTTCATACCTGATTTTTAAAATGATGTCGATTCTCTCTTTACTGTGATCAACATGACACTCCAAGTAGTGAAGGAAAGTAGTGGTGACCTAATTTCCGACATCGAATATGCTGTCAATGCTGTTCCCTTGTTGGTAAATGAACACGAGCTCCAGAGTACCGATATTTGTTTCACTGAATTAGCTGTTAGATGTGATATGGAGCTAAACATATTTATAACGTTCGGGATGGACAGTTTCGATAAAAAAGTTAAAGGCTGTGCTGAACGTCACCTTTCTGTCACTCTTCAAGTAGGTCGTTTATCTAATTTTCATGCTGAAATTAGATGGGTTGAATTCTGCTGAGGCTTACAGACATATAAGACTTTTTTTGACGCCTTCACCAAATTATGCATGTATTTTGCTGAGCATGTAGTCCATGGTCTCCAACTGAATTACATTGTTGGTTCTCCTTTCGCCGGTGAAGACCATTGAACAACCCATTAAAGCTGCTAGTGCCTGATAACCTATATAGATCGATGTTTTCGCTCATTCTGTTTAAGATCATTGCAAGCAGGTTCTAAGTATGAAATAATGAATAGCTAAATTTTCGAGCCGAGCGCTCGTTTAGTATGCTTTCTTATATATGACCACCATCGAACCTCATTATGGAATATTGCGTTCGCTGGTTGCGACACTGTTTGAGATGGCCATTTATACATCACGCTCGCTAGACAACCAACGAAAATACGATGAATTACTTAGACTGTTTAAAGTACAACTATTATTCCTGTTATCGGTCACTTGAACATCATTACCTAGATGGACAGCAATACAAAATTCGTTAATAACTGATGCTTCACCGCTATGTAGCCATGAGAAGAAAAATTAAATAAAGTATTAACTAAATAGGGAAAATTTTAAAAGTAAAGGTAATACTTATATCAGAAATAAATATTTAGACAACAATTATAGCTAAATCAGCTTCAATTCAAGGCACCATTGGCAATACCACTTTATTGCGACTTGAACACGTTGCATCTTGACCATATTGAATACGAGATACCTAAGCGGGAGGAAATTTGTTGAGGCTTAATATCCTTATATGCATAAGGTTTATAGGCATCCTGTGTGACCCATATTACAATTTATGTATATATGTATTTATATTAAAAAGAAATTCACAATTGAAAAACTGTATTGGTTTTTGCAGCGAAGCATTTTCATACACTTCAATCATATTTTTAAAATTCTTCGAGAGGTTAATGAGTAAAAGACAGATTGATATATGCTAGCTCAAAAGTGGTTTGACAAATGCACCTTCGATGTAATGAAATAAATTGGTTTGGTACTGGTTATCGCATAATACATAATTCTTGTTTTGTCTGAAAAGTGATAGTTACCAGTTCGTATCGTCGGAAATATTTTGGAAATACATTTCTGGTCCCTCCTTCAGTCCACAGCTCATCACTAGTCATAAAAACCAACTTGCTTTATCAGTTTGGGCTTATTACTTGTGATAAGCTGCTCACTGAAGATGGGGTCCGAAATGGAATTCCGAAAATTTTCTGAAGAAAAGAAGAACTTGGAGCATTTTATTGCTATTCAAAAAAGGAAAAGTTAATTAGGCACTATTGGTAGTTAGGATGATTTTGAAATTTTATCAATCTCATTATTGTTGAAGCAAACAAAATTTTTAATTTTGGGTTTCACATTTATTATTAAACGTTAGAATGACCTTCACGTGCAATTGCAATAGAATTTTCTGAAATTTTGCTTTCGGAGAATTTTCAATTAATAATCTGGAATAAGAATAGGGTTTACAGTAATTTCTCGAAGAGTTTATGTTGGCAAGACTAGATTTGGCAATTTTGTATGTGATACAACTAAATCAATGATTGCGCGGGTGGTGGTAACAATTCTTAGAGTCAAGTTTTCGAGCTTGATGTAAACAACAGTCCCATTGTGTTTTACCAATTGTTTAACAATATAGCAAAACTAAAGTCAGTCACACGTACTGACGTGTTTCGACCTTCCATAATCATCATCAGAGTAGGTCGGAAAACCGACTAGCGATAATCAAATCGCAGTTCATATTTATGGAATGCAAAATAAGATATGTGGCTCTCACCTCTATTACAATGTATGCGAGAATACAAGATGAGATCCTCTAGTAGTCTCGCATATATTGTTCTTGACTGGAATTGTCGGCTACACAATTTCAATGCAGTCACGAGCATTAACTTTTCGTAGCTTTCCCCAAGTCACATGTACTGATTTGTTTCAACCTTCCATGATCATCATCACTGTAATATGGCAAACTGACTAGCGAGGATCAAACTGCAGTGCATATATGTTGAAAGCCAAATAAGATATGCGGCTCTGATGATGATCATGGAAGTTCTAAACGCGTCAGTACGTGTAGCTGACGATAAATTTGCCATATTGTACTACAACTGATTAATTATAAAGAGATTGGTGTTTACTTCAAGCTCATAAACTCGATATGAAGATCTGTGTATGTTACTTAAATGAACTTTCTGGTTAAAGAATTATTGATGTACTATCGTGACTAGGCTCATTCCTTGCCAACGAATGAGTTATCGCATACTCAACCAAAATTATTCTTTCATTGTATGTGAAAGATTCTAGTAGCAATGGACCAACATCATCCGGAGCAAACATATCGCTGTACTATCGTATACATTGCCACGACAGCGAGCCGAGCAAAGCTATGTTGAGACAGATTAGAATCAAAAGTTAGACTGTCGTTAGAAAGTATTTTGCGATCGAATTTTGGAATACGGGGGAATAAATTAATAACTAATCTATAGTGAAGTAGACATTATTGTAAGTTGAATGCTTTCAGAGCAGGCATAAGACAGAATAGGTGAGGGTTATGTGCTAACAGCAGTGGAAGAAGACAGATTCTCGTTGACTAAAATGATAGCGAATATGATGGTGAAGCATAAGTTACTTAAATAAGATGTATTGCTGTCTTTGATGATGACGATGATGATAATTAAGTAGTTAGATGTAGCTCAGTTCATTTGATTCTAATTTAAATAAGAAGTTCGTTACATTTTTTGTGATTTTGTTTAACTGAAGGATAATAGTCTGCGAAAGCAAATTTTAAAAAATTCGTGATATCTGTCTCATTCATTGAAGCAATAGAAACGAAATCTATGCATACACGACTCCATTCACAGACTGAATAAATTAAGAATGCGTAACTTAATGTTGGACGGTGTTTAAGCATTTGCTAATAAGAGTAAACTCTCGTCGGCTCTGTATATTTGTGTTATTTATTTAAATTATTCTACTACTTTTATGTGCTTATCATTCGATTGCATCCTGTCATTCTATTTAATACCTTCATTGTCTCATACCTCCATTTTACACACATGCATACTCACATACATTCATACATGTATAATTACAAACATATACGTACATAGCCACATACGTACATGCATATATACACATACATAAATATATGCATATACACATCTATACCTAAACACACACACACACACATATATATATATATATATATATATATATATACATATATATATATATATATATACACACACACATATATATATATATATATATAAATATGTATGCATATGCGCATTAATTCGTAACTGCATACATATATGCATACGATAAAACATACATGCATACATATTTGTATACGTACATACATAAATACATACATGCATACATACATATATACTTGCATGCATACATGCGTAAAGATATGCATATATATAACATACAGACAGACATACATAAATATATGCATAAGTACATTAATACATACCTGTATGCATACATACATACGATAATGCATATATACATACACACATCCACATATGCATACGTACATTTATACATGCATTCATATAAACAAGCATGCATACCCACTTGAAAATTTATGAACAAACATTCATACATGCATGCATGCATGCATATATGCATACAGCCATACCTGCATACGAAAAAACTTACAGCATTCACACAAGTAAGTACATAAATATATTTTTTATTTGTTTATGTACCGAAGCAAAATGGATTTGATTATTATGGACTGATAACATATGGATTTATTTTAGCCCAAGTCAGAAGGCCTTTGATCAATAAGATACCTTTTAATAATATTTTTTGTCAATGGTGATTAGCGTTTTCCTATTATTAAACAATCGCTGATTTTGCGGTTGATGATAACATTAATTCAAATCTAGGTTGTGTGCTTGGTATTTGGCATTCGAAACTCGTTATGTTTTGCAATGTCTTCTCTATGAAATGTTATATTGACAAGCCTGAGAAGGTTTGGAACAAATTGAACAAAAATGTCAAACTTTGACACAAATAACTATTTTATAAGTCGCAGTTTCGTTAGAGAAGTTGCTACATATGGAACTATGAGGTACTTGTTTGTAAGTAAACAAAACAACATGCATTGTTTGTAAGAGATATTTAGTTGTTATCATAATTTAACGCAATAGTGTACACTTGCTTTCTAATCGATATTGTTAGCATCCTGCTTGGCAGCGTGTGCTTAAAATATGTTTTCTTCCCGCGGTTGAAGTTAGAAATCGCCAAGGCAAGTTCGTCTGGACTGATGTCTTTTCAAGTAAGGGCACGGCCGCTTCATTGTTAGCTATCGAAGAAGTAGACATGAGTGCCGCTCTGTTTTAAAATGTGGCGATTAAAAGAAGCGTCTTTGGAGTATCGCTCTGGAATTTGTTCAGAAACACTAAGTATAGGACAAATTGTCAACGAAAAATAATGAGGAATTTTGATTGACTATTTATCTTAGGAAGCCAAAGGGGTTCTTGCAAGTTTTTCTGCAGATGAAACGAACAATAAATCTATCATTTATTCATCGTTCTTGACATTTTTCAAATTTTGGCAAGAGCTGTCGTACATCAATAGTCGCTGTTGAGGAGTTTGGTGGTAAGTTTTCGTCCAGCTGACATACATAAGCCCTGTTAAACATAGTGGTTTTTGTTCTTCAGTTGTTGTTCAGCTCGTGTAATTAATATTGCATGTTTCCATATTTACAATCACGTAAAATTTTTGACTTTTTCCTTTATGGTGAGTTTAACGTGTAACTAAAATTTTGATTATTAATACAATCATTTAGGTTGATTTTACTGGGATACAAGAAGACATTGTCATTGGCTGATCTTTGGCGGCTTAAAGAGAGATATCAAATGTCTTCAATGAAACGAAAATTCTTTGTAAATTTGGATCGATTTATTGAAGTTCAAGAAACACCAAATCTTTACAAGTATGTTATATTTAATTAATTTTTTGTATTCATAATTACGCACCACTATGAATGCAAATTAAGCAAACATTTTGACATTTAAGTAAAAATTTACTGCCTTTAGTATGAATTCAATGTTTAAAAATACTTCTTTTGCCAAAATATGGCAAATTTAAATTTTATTCGAGTGGACTAACTCTAAATTTTGGATAAACTTTCAGTTTGTGTGGGAAACGTTATGAGCCTCATAAAAAGCCATGAAAGCTATCTAATGCGAAATGGAAAAAATAGCAAAAGGGGTCTTGGAACATTTTGTAACAGAAAAATTTCATAAAATATAATAATCCACGTCTTCTTCTTGATTAATCTGCCGACATTCACGATGCAGTTTTGATCGTCATTGAAATAGACAGCATCACGAATTTTTAATGCAATAGGCATGGCGTACCTAATACCATGTTTGTCACGATAGCGCTAGGGTTATATGCTAAACTCAGTGTTATCAAAATATGCTATTTTATGTATGCATACTTTTAGTGCTTCCCAGTAAATTTCCAGTTGAATCCGGTACTAAGCTCAAGCTCACTATATATTTTCGCAATTTAGGTCTGACAGTTATGATGTGCCATATCCTATGCGTACGCATATAAAACCACAGTTTAGTCAGCTAAAAATGGAATCATTCACGGTACAAATTCAAAGCAATCTCACTATATATGACATGCATCGATGCTGTAAATTGAATCATCATCGTAATTTTATATGACACGAAATTACAGATTCCATATGTATATATTTATGGTTACAAATGCAAATTTTAAAGTTATTCTTAATCAAGATAATGTAAATATTTTGTATGTTCCCTTTAAAATTTTTTTGAAGATGAGTGAAGGAGCATAAATCCGAGTGTCTAGAGCCAAATTGGTCCAATTGAGGAATCCCTAGTAAATATTACACATTGGTATAAACTCTTATGCATCGCATTGTGTGGAATACTTCGATCAACTTTGATGAATGAATGTATGTATGTATGTATGTATGTGTGTATGGATGTAGGTATGTAAGTATGTATTTTTTGCATTTGTATATGCATTTATGTATGCATGTTGGTATGAATGTATTTAGGTATATATATATATATATATATATATATATATATATATATATATATATATATATACATATATATATATATAAATATATATAAATTTTTTTGTGCGTTTGTATGCGTGTATGTATGCAAGTATTTATTTATATATATATGCATGTATTTATGTTTGTATATGGGTAGGCCTGTATGTGTGTATGCATGTTTGTGTGTATTCATCTATGTATTTTTGAATTGCTTAGTTTATACTGAGAATTTTATATAACTGGTGTGGTGTTTTACCAAGCACACTCCCTTAATGCAAATAATTGTTATCACTGCTCGCATAACCAATGATCGTTTAATTTTATTAAGGTTCAGTTCAATATCACTGCCGTAGGTAGCGTTGTGTCTGTTGTAGAATGTCAGTTTGGTAGGGGTTGGTTGGGAGATTCGGTTTAGAGATGCCATATAGGAAGGCATTACCCAAAGAACATTGGTTAATATATAACTGAAAATTGTATGTTACGAGTAGCAAGGTCACTTAGTAGCTTAAGTCACAGACACCGGAGTAATTATGCCCTGTCCACGGCAAATTCTGGACAGTTCTTAAAAATGTTCCAAATAAAGGCAAAACTGCACTTCTCGATGAATTCCTTTTTCTACATTGCATAACACTAATTTTATACTGATATATATATATATATATATATATATATGAACCGTAATCCATGAAATAAATTTATTAATAAATATTATTTCTACCAGTATCTACAGCCATTATTCTGGATTCGTTAGTGATATTTTAGCTCATCCATTCACTGCTGTACATTTGTCGTAAAAAATCTTATCTTAGCTGTCTTTCTTGCTATTACGCAATCTATATTGCTTCGTCATCGCTTTCATTGTGAATGTGTGCGTAATTTCTGGGTGTGTCATATTTTGAGAAAGGTTTGCTATTTTTGAAGGATTGAAACAACCATGACTCAAAATATGTCCCACCCAGTAATTTCGGACACATTCAAAATGATGGCGATGGCAAATTACATGGATTTAAGAAAAGGAAGCAGTTGAAATTGCGTAATAGCAAGACAGACATAGCTAAGATGGGATTGATTACGACATATGTACAGTTTCAACTGAATGAGCGAAAATATCACAAACGAATACAGAATACTGGCTGTAGACACTGGTAGAAATAATATTTACTATTATCTTTAATTCCCTGGATTACGTTCCTTTTGCTCATATTTTAATAAACGGTGAATTTACTTACATCGCGGGATATATATATATATATATATATATATATATATATATATATATTAAAAGTTAAAACAGTAGAAAAATGTAAACATAGAGAGAGTACTAAATAAGAGAACAAACAATCAATTGCGGGTGTCATCTCCAGTTCAAGCTCAATGCCTGAGTGCACTTCTGTTTGCATAAATTCGACTGCAATTTAGTTTTCCATACGTACAGGTCTACTCCGTTCTGTTATTGCATTTAGTAATTACCTCAAATGCTACGTCTGGAGAACATACGTGTGAAGTTTCGACAATGTGTTGCGCAATTGAAGACGTGTATTCACCATTTGATTTAAAATAGGCGTTTGAGTTGCAGTGTTCTCTCATTCGAGTAATTAACCGTCTCGTTGATCAGCCTACGTAAGTTGACCGACAACTTGTACATTCATATCGGTAAATAATATTTGATATCGACTTTAACGGCTGTTTCTGTTTGATTGTTGTTAAAGAGAGCTTGAGAATACAACATTAAGGAACGACATAAGTCAATGTGTTAAATATATACGGTATGTGGATGATATTTTCCTTGTCTTTAAGAACAGGTCGCAATCACTAACATTGATTATAATTTCCAAAAATGTGCATAAGAATATCGATTTCATGTTAGAGAACGAGAAAGATGATTGCTTATTTTAATAATAAAGGAAGATAACAATGGTAAATTAAATAGAAAAATTTACCATAAACGAACCTGGCCTGCACTGTATTTACATTAAAGCAGTTTTACGCCGTCTCAATATTTATTATGAACAGCTCGCGTCTGCTTTTCAAGTATTGACAGGTTGGTTAGTCCAGCTGTTGGATACACTACTAAAGAATGATAACAATGGTTAATTAAATGGAAAAATTTGCCCTAAACCAATCTCCTGTGCACAGTATTTGCATTCTAGAAGTTTTGTACCGTTTCAGTATGTATTGTTAACAGTTCGCGGCTGCTTTTCCAGAATTGACAGGTTGGTTAGTCCAGATTCAACACACAACGAATAAAATAAAGCAAGAAACAATGGCTATCCTATACAATTAATTGTATCAAATATTAAAAGGGAAAGCCAGCAGAAACAGATGTATTTTGGAACAAAAGGTAAAACAGTCTACCTGAACATCCCATTTAAGGGGGATGCAGTTTCCCGAATACTAAAATAGACAGTTGTAGCGGAACTAAAACGCACATTTAATGCTGCTAATTTACTAGTGCTATTTAAAATCAGAAAGAAATTTTCGATAATGTTGACGATCAACTTACGTAGGCCGATCGACCTGGCGTTTAATTGCTCAAATGAGGGAACACTACAACTTAAAAGCCATTTTTCATTTAAAGGATAAATACGCGTATGCAATTCCGCAACACACCGTTGAAACCCCACACGAATGTTCTTCAGACTTAGTATTTATGATAATTAATAAATGAAATAACAGCTTGGAGCTAGCGACATATGATGCTTTATGGATAAACAAAATGCAGCAGGATTTATGCAAACAGAAGAAGCATGTTAAGGCACTGAGCTTGAACTGGAGGTGATGCACGCAATTGATTGGTAGTTCCCTTATTTCACAATCTCTCTACATTTAAATTTTTCTAATTTAGTTTACCTTTTAGTTTATATATAGAGATATATAAATTGGAAAGCAAAACAAGATAGAAATATGTGAACAAAGAGAATGTGAAAAATAGAAACCAATCAAATTGCGTGCGTCACATCCAGTTCAAGCTCAATGCTTGTACGTGCTTCTTCTGCTTACATAAATCCGGCTGCAATTTGTTTATCCATAAGGCTTCGTATGTGGCTAGCTCCCTTTTGTTTTTGCATTTAGTAATTACTTTGAATGCTATGTCTGGAGAACATACGTGCGATGTTTCGATGATGTGTTGCGCAATAGCAGACGTGTATTCACCATTTGATTTAAAACAGGCGTTCAAGTTGCAATTTTCTCTCATTCGAGTAATTAACCGTCTGGTCGATCGGCCTATGTTCATTTTTAGATACCTAAGAACATATATATATATATATATATATATATATATATATAAGCACTTGGTGTTTATATCAAGATCACATCCTTAAATTAAATAATTGTCATCACTCGCGTAACCAGTTATTGTTTATTTATCTAATTTTATGGATTAAGCATATATATATATATATATATATATATATATATATATATATATATATATATATATATATATGGCACTTCAGAATTTGTGCAGTTCTGATTTATGCAAATGTTTAATTTGTGTGGTAGAACAGCTTTTAATTTTTGCTATCTTGTAACATGCTCTGTCGGAGCAAGGTAGGTTATGAAACTGGAAACTTAATATGTGTAATCCGGACAAGTCTACATTTGACTTTAAAAGCAAATTATGTTTAAGTTAAATGAAACGGAATACTAATATATTGAACCAAATTTCAGGGAACTAGGTTGTTTTGCTGTTAGTTTGTCTCATGGTAAATGGGAGATGTGGTCTTAGCCAAGCGTCGACTTTACTCTTGAGGCTAATAATAGCGTTTATACTACATACATTTGCACCACATTTTTTAACACGAGGAAATATTTGTTAAACTAAGTAAAGACCAAATGATTTTGATATCGAAAGCGAATTAAAGTTTGTTTACTGTGGCTAGCGCGTTATAAGCCACTTTGAGTTTTATTAAACTAATTTAAATATATACAAATTATTGTCACTTTCGTTATTATTATTTTGTATTAACGGTGCGGATATCTCTTATCGAAAATCTGTAGTGTATTTAATATTTCCTAAGTATTCTAAATGGGCTAATAATTATTAATCTCATGTATGGCGATAAAGAAATCAATTAAGTGCATTTGCCTAAACAATTTAGGGGCTCCCTCCATTCATGAGATCGCTTATTATCCTAGTCTCAGAATTAATAGCAAAATTTGTAAAACTGATGGATTTCCTTCAAAATTATTTAAGCTAGGATTTTGGTCGGTTAAGATTGAGGAATCCATTCCAACTGTGTAGAAGATTACCGATGTGGTCCACACCCACAAGAATTGCGACATTGACACTCTAATTATCATTCTTGGTGCCAGTCTACAATATGCTGCATCAAAGTTTGTTACCACAGTGATTCGTAGAGGTATACGTGAATTGAACTATGAAATCTTTGGCAAGGTTTTGACCTATGTCTGAATGCGTCAACTATAATTTTGCTTGTTTTGGTCGCCAGCTACTCTATATGACTTTCTGGCATTGATTTTCTATACTACGCAGCTGTATTTTGGGCTCGGTGGCACATAATAGAACGCAGAAATTCATGACTAATGATGATAGACCGGAAAAAGTCGTTTTAATACGCAGACTTGTTCTATATACGAAGTATAACCGGACTTCCAAAACATGACTTCTGATGGATTGGATAATTTTGGAAGAATATTGTCGGCTCAAACGTACACTGATTGCGGAGATAGGGATAATAAAGTCTAGGCTGGACGACACCATCTTAGTAAATTCTGAGGGAATCCACATAAACAACCCAACCAATACCACTGAAGTCAACAATGGCAACCGCGCCAAAGAAGCAGCAAATGGAACTATGTCCGTGTTTTCATCCTAATCGACGGGTTTTCAGACCACCATCAAAATTTAAATATATGCTTGCACCCCTGAATGTGGAAAGGCCACAATTTTGGTTCGAAAAATTTTTGAAGCTTTATTCGATCGCAAGAATTTACAGTATAATCACTTATTGTACGTGTAGCTGTCTAGGAATTAGTTGACCGGACAGTTGCAGTCCAATTATAATTGCCTATTGAAATAACGTATGGAGAATAAAAAGGAAGAGTGTTGATGTACTTCAGATTTACTTTGTAAAGGCTCAAACAATTACCGGGTGAGATGCCCCTTGATAACTGAGTCGTTGCTTGGGTTCCAACAGCATGAGGCCATCAGAATTATGTTGGTGGGTCCTACCAGATATGGCGTAATATCGAGTGCACAGGGAGGTCTGAAGAAAGAACCTAAGCTCAACATAGTTCGGCCATGATGACCACGACATTGGCCGGCGCGATAGCACGAATGAGCCACGTTATAACATCCAGCAGGAGCGACATGTATTATTGGAGTTCTTTGCAGCTTAAGCAGCGAGTTCGGCATGGATGACGGCTCAATATATAAAGACAACAGCTGCGAAAAATAAATCGCCTAAGGAGCAGAAAAATCGATATAGTTCTCCTATAGAACGGCCAGTCAAATGGAGCAAAAGGGTCCACCATGTCTTTAATATTGAAAGGAGGGTCATGTCAAAAATATAAATCCTTTTGTTGCTCAGATTCGTAGATCGAGAGCAGAGGACAAGCCGAGCACCCTAAAATATATACACAATCCAAAGATCGACGTAAGAGGAGTATGGAAGACTTTGAAAATCGTAAGGTACTCTGTTAAAGTTAAAATTTTAGAATTCTTCAATGAACAGTCAGTAATTATGCAATTGGATTCGGGAGCTGATCTTTAGATATTACTGATAACTAGGCCATTAAAAATGTACAACGTACAACAACAAATATATTTCAGGAATCGGGCATGTCGATGGTGGCTGTGGGCGAATAAACACTAAATTAATAATAAATGATGATATCTGCTATATCTTTTATTGTAGCGAATACCCAAACGCTCTTATTGGGTCCAGATTTTATTAGAAAATGGGCTAAGACGATCACTTGTCAAAGTAAACGTATATGCCTCTCGATGCCAAAAGATAGAAGTTCATAAATTCAATATGCAGACCTACGGTGCAGGAGGAGACTAGTTGTCTACCCGAGTGATGGGAAAAGTTTCGATCCCTATACAACACTCTTTCCAACTTCCTGATTGCAGCGAATGTCCCGAGCCAACGGTCGATCTCTTTAAAATATGGCTAGAATTAAACGAAGGTTGCAAACCAATAAATGTATATGATGTTCCTATAATGAAACTATCAGCAGCGACTCGACCAACACAAAAGATGATAGAGGCCGCCATTTCAAGCCATCATCTGTTTTTCGAGTTCCCATGGTCTATGTTACGAAAAAGGATGGTTCGCTCCTACGAGCGACTGTTTTCCGGCAACAAAACTCGGTGAATAAATCTGACCCATATCCCCGGCTGGCTCCGCATGATCTGTTGCTACAACTAATTGGAGGCAAATGATTTGTCGTGTTTGGTCTAAAACATGGATTTTGACAAATTTCCAGTCGGCTCAACGACCGGTGGAAGTTAGCGGTGCAGGTACCCCAAGGCCATTTCCAATTCACTCGAGTACCATTTGTTTTGAAGAATGCACCGAAAGTGTGCGAAATAATGAGAGACTCTTTCGTGTCCGACTTACCCTGTACGACAGCTGACTTTGACGATGTTATCATATAAGCCATTACTGAACACCACTTAAATATTTGTTGTCCAAATTCGTATAATGGCGTTTACATTTTAATCCATTTAAATTTCAGGTAAGTTGGCAAGTGCGGTTCCTGGAACACTCAGTCTCCGCAGAGGAAAGTATGCCATTAGATTCGAATGCACAGTCTTTTAAAGACTATCCGGTGCTCACTACTAGAGAAAAATTGCGACAGTTTATTGGTAAGGTAAATTTTTATAGACCATATCTGGCGCAGATGGCGGTTACGCAACAAATCTTGTCAAAGTTAACTAGCACCAAGATATCGTTTCGTTGGGGGAAGGAGGCTCAAAAAGTGTTTATCTTGTGAACAATTTAATAGACGCAATCATTTTGACTTTCTCGGTAGGTCGTACGTTACAAACACGTCAAATATTGGCATAGGAGATTTGTTACAAGTAGACGGACGTCTGGCTCAATATATAAGTCGCACACTCACTAATGCGCAGCAATGCTATACCGTCACATAAAAAGCAGCCACTGGCCGTAAAATGGGCACTACGAAAGTGTAGATATTATGTCATCGTTGGACATATATATGTCTTTACCGATCATAAAGCAATAGTTCATTGGCGGTCTTTGGGTATTAGGAAGAAACAAGTACACCGAGCCATTACAGAGCTCGAGGAATACGATGTAACAATTCGTCATCGACCTGCTGTCAAGAATGCGGCAGCCGATGCGCTCAGAAGAATTTCCGCTGTGTAAGTTTCGTCACTTATCAAGGTCTCTGAAGAATAGGGAATGATGCCAAATGTCAGCGGTGTTCGCACAATATAAAACGCTGAGTCTGCAAAACGCCTATTGGTGCGAAAAGAAGGACAAACTGTGCAATGGTTTGGGTCGGAGTCTATAGGAACAGAATCGATTGCTCTCTTGCAGCAAATGTTCGGACATCTCAGCACCGGGCGCCTCATCAGACATTGCAGTTGCGTTTGTATTGACCTGGCATGTAAAAAGAAATTCGAAGCTATTGTCAACAGTTTCCTATATGTCAACTTTGTAAACCACAATAAAATAAAATGTCACACCGATTGATTTCTATACCCCTTTATGGAACTAATTTCTGCATTTTGACCTGTTGTTTCACTGCCGGTTGCTCGTGACGGGGTAGCCTATGTATTTTCCATGGTTAATAAGTTTACGCGACGGGTTGAGTTTGTACGACTGAAGAAAATCACGACAGAAGAGATTATGGTGTGCTTAGTATTTCGCTTGCTCAATCGAATTCGTGCACCACGAATTACTTTTACCGACCACGGTGCACAATTCGAGTCGAGAGAATTTTATCAGTGGTGCAAGTACCTTGACGTACAACATTCCTGCGCAGCCACTTACCACCAGCAGACCAACGCGACGGTTGAGCGAGCAAAACGGACGATAAAAGAGGTATTACGATGTTGTTGCCAAGATTCCCCGGGATCTTTGCGAGACAAATTAGACTTTGTCGAGTAGGCCATGTGATTTACGGTATCATCAGCTACAGGTTTCGCTACGATAACCATGGTCTATGGAGGGCATATTAGACTGCTAGATGAGCCCGTAATGCCGGCATCCCATGAGAGCTGCACCATAGCGAATATTCAGGAGCGCCTAAAACAGGTAAGTGAATATGTGAGTGCTACACAGCAACAAGTCTGTGCCAGGCGACCTACCTAGATTCGCCTAATGGTCGGCAACTATATTATGGTAGCACAGGTCCAGCCCATGGCACTATAGACTGTTAATGATGGTCCGTATCTTGTGGTAGGGGTAGATGCAGAGCACAATACAGTCTTCGTTAACATTCCCGACGGACCACAAACTATCGCACTTCATCGATAAATAGGGTGCTACGTTCGACTTTTGAGAGGTGGAGCGATGCAGCACTATTCAGCTTTCAGGCCGAGGATGCTCCAATAGTTCTTTCCAAGGTTGCCGTGAATATAACAGAAAGGCCTCGCAGATGAGCATAAATTAAAATGAAACAATCAGGACAATGATGGAAGCAGCATTGCTGCTGCAGAAGAAAATATGAAAAAATACATAGTTGTATTTTGTTATACTAAATGGGCGCACTTTATACGAGCAAACTGTTATAAATAATTAATAAAAATAAAACATTTCTGTTGAGCAAAATGTCTTCAGACAGGGTTGAAAACTTTGTAAGAATATTATCTGCATAATTAACATTCTGACTGTGGAGTTAGGGATAATTAAGTTTAGACTAACTCTTCAATATTCAAGCATATATTATTAAATTAAAAACTATTGTAAGATTATTTTTTTAAAATCAAGTTTGCGATCTCGAAATAAACACCAGTTCCATTATATACATACATTTGCCAGTATATACTGGGCACTATATAATGTAGAAAAGGAAATCCATCCAATAGATCGAATTCGTTCTTATTGGGAACACCTCAAGTACTGTTCACGGTAAACAATAAGCGAAGAATTCCCAATAAGTACGAAACCGGCTCATAAAATCCAAACGTAAGCTTAAACATAAGACGAATTGTGAGACAAATTTTGAAAGTTGAGACCAGCTATCAATTTTCCTTTGCGTTTTCTCACCAAAAATGAATATGGGCTTGTTTCTTCGATGAAATATGTACGGATCTCCGAGGTTTATGTATGCTACTTAAACTCATTGAATTATCATTTGATTAATGGTAATTCTGGAATGCTTTTTAACATGCTGAATCGTCGATCGACTTATATATAAATTAAAAACGGTTCATAAGCCCCATTCGAATGCATACGCATGAGCGTTATTATTTGCCTAATTTTGAATTTAAACTACATAGAACGCCAGCGCACATTTAATGGTTCAAATTTAGCAACATAGATTTGCTTCGATGTTGGTACTTTTGCCTTTCAAATTTATGCTGCCATGCAGACTGTTTAATCTCCATTAATGTTAAATATTTCTTAATTCTCGTTGCTTCGTCCTGTCCGGTTCATTTCTTAAGTTCGGATACTTGCTTTTGTGTTGATTTGGCGACTGGACAAAATATGAATAAAGTTAAATTTATTTTCTTTGTGTTATTTTAGAGAGAGGCGACGTTCGTCGCTGTTAAGTGGTGGTCACGGTCTTTGGGATTATGAGTCAACTTTCATCAATGCCAATACTGCTAGCGATAGATGGAAAGATTTGGATACGCATAGTTCAACACGTGATTCGTTACGACGGTCGTCGACACCGCTTAGCTTTGGAAGCTGGAATAGGCTTAAACGTGTTGGTAGTGCCCGAAGCAGAGTAAGTATAAATCTATATATAACTACACGCATATGTACACATATACAAGGATATTAAAATCCAAAGCCATTTATAGCTCGTTGTCATAAATAAATATTATTATGGCTAACAAGCCAATACTGGTAACGATAACGCGAAAATGTAGTTACTTTGGAAATACTGCGCTTCCATATATAAACCCACGTACGCATATATAATTATACAAACAAACACGCATATTCTTTAAATCAAGTTTGCGAGCTTGAAGTAAACACCAATCCCATTGTATTTAACCAGTCGTCGAACAACATAACAAAACCAAAGGCAGCATGAACGGAAAGTATAATCTCATGCACATTCGTTTCGTGCTTACTGTAATATATTGAATTGAATGATGTCATGCTTACCGCGAAATGTGATAACTGATATCGATGAAGGCCAGAGTGTATGGTTTAACTGGAGTAACAGGTGTTCGGAAATTTTGTAATTCTCAATTTGGGTGAACTTTAGCATAAATTTATATCCATCAGGTTGGTATCATGTACCGACTCGGAAACCATAGTGTAGTATCCGGTACTCATCGATTTCAAAAAAGGTATCAGTTACTAACACAATGGCCATAGTGTTAGTATCCTTTACAGACTCGGTATATATATTATATAGTGTGAGTTAGCATTGAAGTCGTATTGTCGTTGACTTCAGATTATGTTAGCTTCACTATTACAGGTTTACACATTCGTCTAGGAGATTGTACCGTCCTATTATTCCACATTCTTCTACCAAATATATAGTGGTTAAAGGGCGTAATACCGGCTCCTACTGATGAGTCGCCAGTAAGCTCGAAACGAATGTGCATGAGATTATACTTTCCGTTCATGCTGCCTTTGGTTTATCCTTCTGGTCACAACTGAACTAATTTGTTACTAGGTTCGCAAAACCTAATACATACTTGCATATATATTAGTTCTTCGCAACAAACAGTATTTAACATAACAAAACTACCGCCAGCCGCAACGCACTGACGCGTTTCGACCTTCCATGATCATCATCAGAGTACGACGGCAAACTGACTATCAAGGATCAAACCGCATTGAATATATATGTAAATCGAAGTTAGATAAGCGGCTCTCACCTCTATCAGTCTCGCATACATTGAACTTGACTGGAAATGTCAGCCGCACAATTTCACGCATATATATTTCCCCCCCGTATAGACTAGAAACGGTATAAAGTAACAGGCAATTTATCCATTATACTAGTTTTATTTTTAATGACAGATCGAGGGTGGCGGCTAGTTAGAACTGTAGGTTGGCAAAGATATCAAAGATGCTTTACCCGAAAGATTGGTTGTATTTTTAGTTGTGGAATTCATTATGAAAATTTTGCGGTAGGCTCCAGTATACAATAAGAATGTATTATTGCTTATTGTTCATTTAGTTTAGTAATGCAGACTTTGCTGAGCTCATGGCAGTACTCCTCTGAATGAAAGTCTATGGTGGTAGCAGGCTTGCCAACCTGGAATACGTTAAAGTTACTGTTCTAGTTGCAGACACAAAGAGTGAACTCCCGTGAGTCACTGTGTTCCTTAAGGGTACATCTGGTACTCTTTTTGACTGTGGTTTGGGGCAATGTTGATACTGAGTCTAAACTCAAACTGAATCACGTTCTGTTGTCAGTTTTCAATAAGTTTACCTACCTCGTGGCTCTAGTAATAACAGACGTATTAACTTCAAGGCATGTTTCCATTGCACTATGCACCACGTCTAAGGCGTTCAAAGTCAAGTATCTTGTAAGTTTACGTTTAGGTTGTGTAGAAATAATGAATGCCGAGTTAGAGATCGTTGTGTCTGGACAGCTTTGTGTATAGATGTATTCACTCGAACTGATTTTATTAATTTCCAGCTGAGCATCAGGAGGCATGTATCATAAGCATAATTTACAGGCCGACGAGTTACATTCGGCCGCTCTTTGATGCTATATCATCGTCAAACCTTGTTGCGGTATGTACATTGCAATGGTTGATGTTACTATTTGAGAAAGCGAATTACAAATTCTGTTCACCAGGCTACCGTGGCAACTGCGATAGTTGGCTGAAAACGTAGATCAAATAAACCAACAATATATTGCAACAATACTGGTTACTTGAGTACATCGGGATGTTGCCTTTTTCTCAATAAAAGACATCTACATGGGCTGAACTCTGTTGGTGACTAACGACAAGCAGAGTTCAGAAATATAAATTAAATTGTATTAATTTTGTGCCACAAAAATGAAGAGTTTGGGATATTGGAAAACAAAAAATAGCTTCGCTTTTTCATAGAAAAGAAATTCGCAATGAGTTAAAATTGGTAGGTGTGAATCAAAATAGAAGCGGTCTTACTCTAGAAAGATATTAGGCATGCATAATTTTCCCTGGTGGTTATAAAGTGTATTGTAATAACATTTACAGAATTTAGGTTACCACTAATCCTATTTTATCCACTTGTACGCATAGCATATAAAAAAAATCAATAATTTTATATACTTTGTATTTATCTTTCGTCAATGATTTTGCCGTCGAGATAGAAGTAATTAGTCGAATGATGTTATTGTCTACGACGGACGAAAGCTTTTCTATAAATGTAACAGATTAAGTAAAATAAAATCGATGTTAACGTAAACTCCTTCGAATTTAACTTAAATTATTTTTGGTACAATTTTTTTTGAATAAATAAACTGTCTGAGAACACCAATATTGCTTCTCATCGACTCAAAATTTAATCTTTAGAGGTTATTAACAGAATAAGGCATAAATCCATAATGTAAATGTGCTTGTAGCTAACGCTGCTGGAATTTCATGTCGTAGAATTCTATACATCGATATGATGGCTATGTCGCTATAACATATGGACTTCATTTAAGTAATTGCTCAATTGCTTCCTGTAACGCTGCATAATAATCTCATTTGTAAGTTCCTTCTATTTCTATGACTTCAACTTAAAATACTATAAACAATACACAACATAAATTGCGCAATATAAAGCTAAATTACAATGCGTATTTGTATATTTGAATGAAAAGGTACGAAATTTATCACTTGCGAATCATGGGCAACTTATTTTATTGTGTATCTTTGTTTATTGTACGTGCTTCTCTCAGCACACACTATCTTCTAATTTTGCTACATTCGTTTTGGTTTATAGAATAAAATATTTTCAATGGTGGTGTTGTTGATATTTGTTCTGTAGATTCGCAAAATTAAGCAATTTTTACAGCTGTCAATTTTTTTGTCCTGGGCCGTTTAAATCAACGTATGTCAATATTTGAACTTGGCGGCTATTTAACTGAAGTTAAATAAGACAATGTATTACTGGTATATAATTTTGACGGTGATAACTACGATTATTATCTCTCAGACACACTCACTGACATTTAACGCTCGAAGTGGTACGGCTTATTGTTTCGTCACGTATCAAGAATTTGTTGTTAATTATGTCTGTTAGCTTACGTAAGACATATCACGGCAGTCCAATTAACATTTTCAATCAAATTGCTCTGTATTGTGTAGAAGGTCATTTATCTCAAGACGCATTCTTGAGATATATCAATGTAACAAGCTCTATATCCCAAACAGTGGGTTCCGAAGGAGTTTTTCCATTAATGCATAATTCTCTCGGTTTTTACTAGACTGCTTTTTGTTATACTACCACAGACTTTTGCGCATTTAATATTCTCTTGGTTAGCCATGGTATGGTTTAACGTGATTCAAGGAACGATATCATAAATAAAAGAATCCCGCCTGAAGATGGTTTTCCCACCTATCCTGCGATTTCAGCTATTCGCTAGTTACCGCAGTGGCTTGGCAAATAAGATCTGCAATTGGTCAGTTTTGGTCATCTCAAAAGAAGAAACAGCGTCTGATAAATTAATATTTATTGATTTCGTTTTCACATTTCCTTAAATCAAGTATTCGTGCTTGAAGTAAACAGAAATCCCATTGTATTTAACCAGTCGTCGAACAACATAGCTAAACTACCGCCAGTCGCACGCATTAACGCGTTTCGACCTTCCATGATCATCATCAGAATACGACGGCAAACTGACTACCGAGGATCAACAGCGTCAGATGTATATGGAAAACAAACTTAGACGTGCGGCTCACACATCTTGTAGTCTCGCATACAGTGTACTTGACTCGAAATATCGGCTGCAGAATTTCTATGCAGTCACGAACATTAAATGTTTGCAGATTTCGCCACACACACACACACACACACTATATATGTATATATTTATATATATATATATATATATATATATATATATATATATATAGGGTAATACAAATAAACAATAATTGATTGCGCGATTGGTGGTAACAATTCTTTAAATCAAGTTTGCGAGCTTGAAGTAAACACCAGTGCGTTGCGACTGGCGGTAGTTTTGTTATGTTGTTCGACGACTGGTTAAATACAATGAAAATGGTGTTTACTTCAAGATCGCAAACTTGATTTAAAGAATTGTTACCACCTCCCGCGCAATCAATTATTGTTAAATTGTATTTCCTATATATGTATATGTGGCGAAAGCTGCAAACACTTAATGTTCGTGAGTGCATAGAAATTGTGCAGCCGACATTTCCAGTCAAGTTCAATTTATACGAGACTGCTAGATTTGAGAGCCGCATATATAACTTTGACTTCCATATATATTCAATGCGGTTTGATCCTCGATAGTCAGTTTGTCGCCGTACTCTGATGATAATCATGGGAGGTCGAAACGCGTCAGTGCGTTTTGACTGGCGGTAGTTTTGTTATGTTGTTCGACGTCTGGTTAAATACAATGGGATTAGTGCTTACTTCAAGCTCGCAAACTTGATTTAAAGAATTGTTACCACCGCCCGCGCAATCAATTATTGTTTAATTATATTGTCTATATATATGAGTGTGTGTGTGGCGAAAGCTACAAACAGCCAATGTTCGTGAATGCATAGAAATTATGCAGCCGACATATCCAGGCAGGTACAATATATGCGAGACTACTACATGTGAGAGCCTCATATTTAAATTAGCTTTCCATATATATGCAATGCGGTTTGATCATCGCTAGTCAGTTTGACGTCGTAATTCGATCATGATCATGGAAAGTCGAAACGCGTCAGTGCGTGCAACTGGCGTTAGGTTTGCTATGTTCTTCGACGACTTGTTAAATACAATGGTATTGATTTTTACTTCAAGCTCGCAAACTTGTTACCATCACCCGCGCATTTAATTGCTTTAGCTAAATATATATTTGTCGAAAGCTGTAAAAATTTAATGTTTGTGACTGCATAGCAATTGTGCAGCCGACATTTCTAGTCGTGTCAAATTTATGCGAGACTACATTAGGTGAGAGCCGCATATCTAAATTTTCTTTCCATATACGTGCAATATGTTTTGATCCTCGCTAGTCAGTTTGCCGTCGTACTCTTATGATGATCATGGAAGGTCGAAACGCTTCAGTGCGGTAGTTTAGCTATGTTGTTCGACGATTGGTTAAATACATTGGGATTATTTTTACTTCGAGCTCGGAAACTTTATTTTAAGAATTGTTACCACCACCCGCGCAATCAATTATTGTTTATTTCGTTTTGACATATTTAACTTTTTAAATCTTTCTCACTAATTACGTCAATTTAATCACGAAGATGCTATTTTAAAAGTGACGATCAACTCTAAAATGTTAGAAGAAATTTAGCTATCAATATTTTTCGTTTTTGCAGATTTTTAAATATACAGACGCACCATATTATATTCTACCTATCTGCTTCAGTAAAACGTATTAACAACATCTAATATCTAAGTGACTTGTTGAAATTTAACCTCGTACCTGATTATAACAGTTGATGTCAACTTTGCCCAAATCTATTATTTCCTTTGTAAAATATTTGCTTACAATTTTACTTGTGCAAATACGATAAATGCGTAAGTCGTTTAAGGTTTGGTTTTGCTAATTAAGAACCGTGGTGCCAATAAATTTGTATTTTTGTAAGCGGTTGTCTATTAATCATTTGAGGCATATATTGTCTTTTTGTGTATTTCTTTTATTCTAATGATTTTAATCTAGATATATATTTAGTGCAGTCATTCAAATGAAATGGTGTGTAGCCCTTTCAATTTTCTGTAGAATTGATACCGGTTGATTTTTAATTGTAGAAAATTACCAACACTATAACCTCAACAGAAATTGTTTTGAGATAATCGCTGACATGTATTAGCTTGTTGTTTTAATTATGATTAAAAACCAACATTCTACACCATCTTCACGTAGAAAGAAATTGACTGTTTCAGCCCAAAAAACATTGTGTAGGTGTGTGGTGAAAGTTAATTACAAATGAAGCTATTGATTCTGTACAGTTAAGCGTTTTCTAGAAGTTTAATGTTTTTGTCTAGTTACTTACAGCATATATACACGAATGCGTGTAAAATTCATTAACACCCACGCAGTCGGCGCTAACAGAACCCAGGTACACATGACTAAAATAGCAGCTGAAGGCTACTTTTAGTAATTGAAAATAAGAAAAAAATAATGTATTGAAACATAAGTTTATTATAAAACTGGTTAGTGAAAAACAGTTTAATGGGCCATTTGCGCTCTGTCAGTCCGCAACTGAAGAGGAACACATACATGCAATTCATCAGTGTGTTTTTATTGCATGTAACAACATATTCTGTTTATTTGACTTTAATTGTCAAATCGTCCCAACGATGACTCATAGTTAGCCTAAAGTCAAATAAATGTTGTATACTGATATTTTCTTTCCATAATTAATGTTTGATTTTGCCTAAAAAACTTTCCTATCAGGTGTTATTTTCTCCTCCTTATCAAATCTTCCTGTCCTAATTAGTTTACTTTATTTAAATCTGTTTTTAAATAGGAATATGCCACATAATAAAGGGCTTAATATTTCGTTTCTTCTACTAAAGCGAAACGCGCCAAGAAAAATGCTTTTAGTTTGCTAATATTTCGTTACATTTAAAATAATTCAACATAGCATACACTTGGTTAAGTAAGAAAGGAGATTCGTTTTAGAAATGTTCTGGGATACGGAGCAAATTTTAATGGTTATTTTAACTCTAAATTCACATGTCAGTTATCTAGCATGACATTCTAGAAGAAATTTTATTACCTTTTTGGCCATTTTAATCAATTTCAATGCGAATTATTATTTATACTAACTATTTTTGTTTTGAACTCGTTTAACTGCTGTTAAACGCTTTAATTTCAATTCATTTTTAACGCGTTAATATTTTCAAAAAAGGCAACTGAAAAAGGTACATTTTCGGAACAGCTATATGATTCTATGAATTGGGAAAACAAACAAACAGCAGAAAACAAATCCGAGGGTAAGCCATTTCGACGTGCCAGTGAAGGAACTTCGGTAGAGTGTGGCCCATCCAAAACTCGTATGGAGAATTCGAGAGAAGAAATAGTCAGCAAATCTATAGAATGTAGTAGAAGCAATTTGAAGGCTGGTCCACCAACTGTTATGGTAAGCCCTTCTTGTTTAATTTTTAATCAAAACCAGTATGATTAAAAAAACAAACGACCTTTTATTTCACCATTGACGATTGTTATTTGTAAAATATAGTATATTTTCAACATTGTTATCCAGATAATAACATTCTTCCGATTTTGTTTCTGCATTTTCTTCTGTAGTGATACTTGCTATTTAATTCTGTTTTAATTTTTGTCGATATTTTGATTTCACGTTATTTTTGGCCCTTTTAGTTGTTCTATCGCGGTTAATTTCATAACTATTAATGTTTTAGTGTTGGACTATTCTGAATTTAAAATTCTCTAGAAGTTTATGTGGCATAACATAAACGTGCCTTTTTGGCTTTTTTGAAATCAATAAACAAGCTGATTGAATAATTACAAGCTTTTTAGTATCTTAAAAATATTGTCAACTGATTTATATCTTGGATGAGGAATTATTTCGCTTTAAATTGTTCGAAGAGTGACGGACGTAGCTAGCCAGTTGTAGATAAAATTATTTTATGAAACATTCTGCATATTATTGAAAGAATATGCTTTGCAATCATGATTATTTAGGTGCTAATTTACCCGATTTCAATAAAATTTGTTATTTTTATTGCCGTCACTTTTAAATAATAGTAATGTAAAATGAGATAAGCATTGCATTTTGAGTTTACGTTTCATCACCCAATAAATCACTTAGTTTGCCTAGTTTAGTGATTATATAAAATAATTTAAATTAACTCTATTTGGAATTTTTGCTATTATCCTTACTGTTATAGCTATCACGTCGAAACTCTATCATTTCTTTTTAGTTTTGCGTTTTATTTTAACAGTTTTTCTAAAATTTACAAAATGGACTGTATTGCATTATAGCGACTTCAATACATGAATTGATAATTTGTTAGCAAATTGCACATTTTATGATTTGGAAAAGTATATTGCTTTTTGAAAAATTGCAGTCTTATTTCATTTTTAAATCTGTACTCATTGCTTGCATAGACAGTAAAATTTCAATTTTATTTCTCAGTTTGAACGCATAAAAGAAACGTGAATAGGTAATTTATTTTGAATTTATAAATGTTTAACTTTGCGTGGAATGGCTTAAATAGAATCAGTAATAACGGAACAATGATTTATTAGAAAATCTTTCTACATTTTACTTTATGCATTTCTTTGAATTTTAACGCAACCGGTAAATAAATTGGGCTATTTAAATCATAGTTTTAAATGTTGAGATTGACAAGTGAAGGCAATCTAACTAGGAAATTGAAAATATGAAATATTATTTATAACAATGGTTATTGAATTCATTTAATTAGTAAACAAATATTAGAATGACAGATTGTTTCAAGCCTTCCCCTTCTTATATTAAATTAGTTTAGAGTGTTTAAAATTATCCGAATCTACTTTATTGAAATAATTAATATAAAAGTAAAAATATTAAACGTAGTTATTATTTATTTCAAGCTTGCCGAAATGCGATAAAAAATTCTATTGTATCTAACCAGTCGAGAAATTTAAAAAAATTACGTTGACTCTCGCATAGTAACGCGCGTTGACCTTTCATTGTCACTATCAGAGATCAACGGCAAACTGAAAAACAAGGATTAATTCGAAAATTTTACATTATATATCGAAAATCATAGAAGCGATCGTTATTTTTGATGGATACAAACCTATAAAATTAACGATTTATAATAATCAAGATATACGAACATTCAATAAAAAGGTCAGACCGAGCATTGCTACTATGAACAACAGTTTTAAATAAAATAATGTAAAATCAGATACCAAGTCATTGGTGTACAAGTTAATAAAATGAATATAATTCAAAGAACTGAATTTTTAACTTCTCAAAATTTTATAATAATCTATAACCAGTATCAGAACGCCATTTAAAGTTATTTATCACAACATAAGTACAAGATGACAAGTATAACAACATGCCCCTTTCGATATAACGACATCTTGTAATACAGTTCAAATATAATGATGAATCCTCATTTGTTAACGGAACACACACACACACACACACATATATATATATATATATATATATATATATATACATATACATTGTACTTCCTGTTGCAAAACTAAAAGAAATTTTATGTTTTTGCACACAGAAAAAATTCAATAATTATTAAGGCTCGCATTTCAAAGGTAGTATATATATATATATATATATATATATATATATATATATATATATATATATATATATATAAATCCTCTTGGATTTTATAAATTCACTATATAAACTTATATCTCTTCGGCGAAAATACAAATGGTTTTATTTATATGTGTTGTTTTATATAAATCTAAGCCTTTAATGCACAAATTATTTATCAATTTACATTATTGATACACAAATTAGCTGAACCGAAAACATTTGGACGTTTTCCTATTTGTCTTAGAGAAAAATATTTTTCCATCTTTTGAACTTTAAATAATACATTCTTTATAAGTTATAAAATGTAGTGGATCTAATGCGTACCTACAGCAAGCTGCAAAAATAATTTCCACTACTTTATCGTTGTTAAATTCCGTTAAGTACATATGTCAAGGGTGATTGGCACAAAAAATGGCTCTCGATGAATTTCGTAAAAGTTTCACGTTTGTGATAACAATAGGTGCACTCGAAATTTATTGTGAATGGAAGAATTAGAACTAATAATACCGTTACTCATTTAATAGGTGAATTAATTTCAAAACTACATAAGTCGGAAGAAAAAAATTCCAGACCGTAAAGGAGGTGTCCTTTCATAAGAAAGATAAAATATTACTTATACGAAAATTGTCCGCAATCTTTCTCTGCGCGAAATGTATTACTGCAGTGCTGGCTAACTATAGTTAGTATCTATAAATTATATATTCTTTGTTACGGAGTGTTAATATATGTATGCAATTGGGCATAACGTAATACGGACCTAGAAACAAATTATTTCAAATGGGATTAGAAGGACCCTTCAAAGTCGACATTTAAAAAGTTATAACCCAATATTGGAGATTTGCTGTCCAACACTCACATTTCTTGACCAAATATGTAGTGCGTATAGGGCTTGGTGCCGGCTACTAATGGTGAATCCCCAGTGTGCACGAAACGTGAGATTATCCCCTTTCTACATGCGCACTTTGCTATATATTTCTGGTCCATTTTGAACAAATTTGTCACTCGGTACGTGTTACCCTACACACTAAATAGCCTAATAATATATTTTGCTTTGAACATGGTTGTTACATCAATTGTAAATCATGCTATAATTTCTCATTAGACCCGATTAAATGATTTTTTTAACGCGAAAAACTTTGAAATTAAATTCGACCAAAATAAAATGTAAATTAAATTTTTCGATTAAATTAGATTTCTATATGCTTCATATTTTCTGATTTACTTTCCGTTTTGTAGCAGAAAAATGATAACGTTTCTTCGAATCTGTTTCCGGTTTTAGTGAAGTCCAATCTGGCGCTAGATATGAACACGGAAAGATGGGATTATCTCAGCAATAAGTGCAGATGACAAGAATTATATAGAAGTAAATATCAATATAAAACTGGTTCTAAGCTTGCTCAAAATACAAAGGAATAGCAAAAATGAGTAATTTTGGTGGCTTAATCTTATTCCGCCTGTTATTATATGAATAATTCGCACAACGAACTGGACTTCAATTTTTTCACTGTCGATTGAATACCATATACCAAGGATATTTAGGCGCAGATCAAATGAAAATATAAAGAGAAACTACTCCGTTTAAGCTTTCATTGTAGTCTAGTAAAAATGATGATGAAATAAATCAAATTAGGCATTTCGAAACACGGTTATCGCAGCTTCTACTGTATTAGTGAATGAACGAGTTTATTTATAGTTTTATTTGCATTTTACATGATCTAAACATAGCTTGTAACTAAAACAGTTCACTGGCGAAAGATTAGTTTTTGCTTAAAATCTCATTAAATTATGCAAGAATTTTGTATGCCAGTTTCTCGAAATATGCAGGAAAATAACCACGCACAAACTCAAAAGGCACTCTTTAAGAAACCAACGCATAATTTACCACAAAATAAATGCACATAATTAGTGGTGTTTTATTACTTACTGCGCAGATTTTGCATTTTGTGCTGGCACAGTTGAAAAGAATCGGTGAACTTTTCCAGTGGTCCAGCGTAAGAGAATTAAGTCAAAAAATTGAAAAATATTTCGTTAATGTTAACCATAATACTCATTTGAGCTATGCTTGCTTAAAAGCTTTGAATTGATATTTGAGTTACTAGGATTAATGAGGTCAGTGGTTCTACCTTTGATTTACGTACGTGAGGTGTGAAAATCACCAAATATTTGTATGCAGTTTTACATGTAAATTCGGCATATTGAAATGTTATGCAATTAACAACACTAATATAAGAGAAGGCTTACTTTTGAGAACCTCATGTTTGGTTCCATTTGTCTTTTTTGTACTCCCTTTGTACCATCCTAATCTTATATTATGCACAAGCTCATGGTCACGAATTGCCTGCATATATGCATTTATGGTTTAGTTATTATGCACATATTAACAAGTTAATTCATTTAGGACGAGAAGGTATGTCAGTAAGCATGCCTATGAGATTTTTATCAGAAGGAACAAAGAAAACGTCGCTAAACCACCGTGTAGTGGGACAACTAACGTGAAACAAACTTATACACATGAAAGAAACATTAAATTAAACTTTATATATTATCAGCAAGGCCAAAAAATAATGCACACTCCAGTTGTACAATTTTTACCGACGCTGTAAATGAACTAACTCTGTGACGGTTGAGATAGACTAAATTTTATTGAAAAGAGAAGCAACAGATGCTCATCATTTATTTAAATCAAGGTTGCGATCTTGATATAACCACCAGTCTCATTATATACATACATTTGTCATTATAAACTAAGCATTGCATATCGTATAAAAGGGGATTTATTATTGAGAACCCTTTACGTATTGTCCATAATTTGCCGCAGACAGGGTTCGAACCTCGGTATATCTGCTTTGAAATCTGCGGCACTAACAACTGAGCCACCATGTTGCACACCACATAAAATTTTCAGTTATCATTTCCTTTAGTTGGAGCCTATATGAAATCTCTCTAAACATTAAGTTCAAATTAACCACCCCATATCTGTAATTATAGACACGACACTACGCTACCTGAGGAAATGGTATTGAATTGAACATTGTTTTCTACTTCTATTAGTTGTCTCAAACAACATTCATTGGAATTATATCAATTATTCAGGATGAACTTAGCATACACTGACGATCCTCTAGGAACTAACATATTAACAGGCACGCGTTGCCAAATAAGCTAACATTCTGAAATTCTTAACAAGCGTTATTTTGTAAATTATAAGTCCCGACGTGGTGTGGAAACTTACATCGAGAAATCTAACATTATATTCCAAAATAATTTATGAGTTGGGTATGAAGGGGTTGCACTTTTGTTTTTGTTAGGCTGATTAATCACCTTGATAAATCCTAAAGTAAATATATAAATAAATGTCATTTTTTATTTTACACATATTTAAAAATGCCTAAATATTCATTTGTGGCGCTCATAATATTTAGCTGCTTTATCTGTACGGAAATTACCAAATTTAGTTCAAACTTTGAGGATGATCAATAGTAAATTAAACTCCGTTCAGGATAAGTTTCGTGATATGAAGCCTAGTTTTTTGTGCATTTTTCTTTCTTCTTGATTATTCATGTTGCTGTCTAACGAAGTGTTATATAGGACAACTTTAATCATCCAAATATATATAAATATATATATATATATATATATATATATATATATATATATATATATATCTTCTTTATTCAGCGCATATTTTCAATAATCTAACTTCCTTTTATGTTTGATAACTCCTTTAATCATTTTGGAACTGGTTTTTCTGGTATTTTTAATTGTGTGTCCAATTAGTCTAGTTGCATTAAAACTCAAACAGAATATTCAAATTGTGCATTATGTATTGCTGACGTAGTAACAAACTAGTTAATACTGGACAATGGATATATACCAAAGTCAGCATGAACAAAAAGCATCATCTCATGTGCACATGCGTTTCATGCTCACGGTAAATGTAAACGTCGGTGGCATGTATTTGTTCATATTCAGGAAACAAGGCAAACATTTTGCTCTTTCCATGAAAGCCGTCGCTTACTTATTTCAATTGTTCTACTGTTTGCATTTGTGCCTCTAATAATTTTATTTGCGGGCATAAGATAGGCAGCTTATTAAAAAATAAACCGTGTTTAATGTCAAAAATCCAGGGAAGCGGAAATTCTCTGGTTAGGTTAATAAATATAAAATTTCTAGTGCGGAATAACAGATGTCCATTTATTGTAAAGAATACCGGTTGGCAACACTGTTGGCATACTTTGAATTACAATAACAAAGTAAAGGTAAACATTGTGTTTTTTAAAAGATAGGTGCACCAGCAAATGTTATAGCTTCACGACATGGCGAATGACCATTAGTCGTCTATCATTACTTGCCGTTCTAACATGTACTAGACTTATGGAAGGAAAGAAAGAAGGTGACCGGCGAAGCGGGCCTCTCATTACGTGAACATAATTTTAACCCTCATACGAGAAGTGAACCACCTGCCTTTGTTGCGCTTTGACTGGTTCGGTAGCAAACACTTCTTTCCTTTCATGCAGATAATTTTATTTTGGAGCACGCCCTACGGAGAACTCCTGCTCGTTTATTTAATTACGGTTGATCTACAGGTCATGTGTAAAAAAGGTTTCCTTTTTTATATTTTCATTCTTAACAAAATATGAGCTATTTGCGTTGTTATTTGGCAAGTTTATGCGTACTTCCCCTTTTGCATGAATTCACGAATAATGTAAAAGTAAAATCAGCATGTTATTTTATCCAACAGAACTTTTAATCATTACCAAAGTGTAAAAAAAATTTTTTGTTAAATTAATTCTTGAGAAATAGTTTGATTTACCAAACTTTTTGTGGATGTTATATCTAATAGCCGGTAATCGTAATTGTAGTTATATATATATATATATATATATATATATATATATATATATATATATATATATATATATATATATTCTTTATTATTATCCATTGCCTTTAAATATTTCACAATATATATTTCTAATAAGGCAGAATATATATTAGAAATATATATATTTATATATATATATATATATATATATATATATATATACATATATATATATATATATATATATGATAAAAGTCATTCATATATTTCTTATAAAATGGATTTAGACACTTTTCCAGATAACTGGGATTTTAAATTTTACCCATAGATTTGTTGGTGTATTTAGTGAAAATATCTTGATTTCCTAACATGCAGTTTTTGCCCATTTATCCAAGTGATGATATTCGTGTAGAAAGAATGGGTTCGTCTATGGAGTACACCTACATTATGAAATTAGTGCGCTTGCAATTTGACTCTATTTAACTTTGATTTATATAACTGTTTTTTTAATAAATTTATACTTCTTTTCATTATTTATGTAGCTAAAATTGTTTTCCTCTGTTACTGTTGCAAACGATCTAAATCAGGCAATGATTTTTCTATCCTAAATTATTTTCAGTTTATTTTGCAAATATATATAATCACATTGTACTATAATACTTCAAATTATATATGCGATTAACATTTTTGTATTCGTAGCGCAAATCCTAATAGTCTGTATAAAGCCGTTGTCAAAAACTAAATAACAAAGCATTTGTTTCTGAGAGATTTTTACTCCGGGCCGTGTTGTTAAATTTTACTGGACTGTTTCTTTCCAATGAAAGATTTATTCCTCATTCACAAAAAAATCTTCATAATTATTGATTAATATTTTGATTGAGATTTCGGTCATCTTTCTCAATATCTACGCCACTTATTCCAACTACACACCAAGTTCTACACCTACAACGTACGGAACGTCATGCCAGTAGTAATTTATATTTTCGGTATTTGTTAAATTACAGATAAATCCGTACGACAAAGAATTTTTAAATTTTCTTTAGAAAGAACCTTATATAGTGCTTCGGCTTGGGTGTGCACCTTTGATAATTCTTTCATTTTAAAATAAAGAATCTTTCAACAAACGACACTCTTATTACCAACTTAATTTAAATTTATTAGGTTTATGAAAAAATATATACCTTCAAGTAAGATTTCGGAATTCCAAATCCAATTAAATATTGGTTCCGATAAAGCAATACTTTTTTATTTCTCAACACGGACACCAGCGTTACTTAAGAATAGCGACGCCAAAATTCGCAAAACAGGCATTATGCTAATTACTCCATGTTGCTTTTTAATAAAATATCTAAAAGTAGTAAGTCCTGTCGTGACCTGTGCATCTTTCTATTGTATTTTCGTCTGTCCAGCTATTATGATTTTTTGTTGCATGGAGAATATTAACTCTTGAAAATTTACTCTTGTATTTCTAGATAAATAGTGTCCTGGGTTCTTCGAGTGACGTTGATAGAACCGAGGCTGATATGTCGGTGATCGTTCATAAAAATGGAGGTACACCTGTAGACGTTGTCCAATCCGGTTAGTTTTGAATTGTTGTGGCACTTAAATATGCAAATTCGTCTTATTATTGTTATAAATTTTGGTTTTCGTTGCTATTACGGCTTAAATGTCATATTCTGAAGCGTTGAGAATTGAATAATTAACACTGCTATAATTTAGAACGGAGACTAAATTCATCTAGGTAGCTACACTTTTGTTGATAAAATAGTTACATTATATGCGTGGTACATTATGGCCTTATTAAAATACGTGTCATATCTTGTGGATACTTAAAACTATTTTTGTCCTATGTTGTTTTGGAAACATGCACTTAATTTTTCAGAAGCGCAGGTCTACTATACTAGGCTTGTGTTTTACGGATACCTGTCTTCGATAACGTAACTATGATCAAATCTGCACGATTTCGTATATTTTATTCAAACGCGCAAATTTTGAATTTTTTTCTAAATTTAAAATAGTACGTATCATATTACTATGCTACTATTATTGCTATAAATGAAATAGTAATTAATTATGTATATCATAATTAAGCACATTGCCCGGATTTTGTTTTAAACAATTTAATGTTATGAAGTGTACATAGCATAAGGTGCCAAATGCATTTCCTTTCTTTCAGCTAGTTTTATCCTTATTGAGCAAACATTATTTGTAGCAGAATTCCAAACGACACGAATGGAACTCTCAAGAAATTGGTTCACAGTCATAA